>JAVLUX010000006.1:31397500-31632500 GCA_032164185.1 Moxostoma hubbsi
CAGTTACCAGGGTGATACTTATTAAGCCTCCTTTCCATCCTGAGTGAATCAAGTCAACCCGGAAGTCTCTATGATTTTCTGTTGCAGAGATATGTGATTTGTTACTTGGTTGCTAGGGTAATCACATCTGGTTGCTAGGCAGTTACCAGAGTGATACATATCAAGGCTACTTTCCATCCTGAGTGAAATAAGTCAACCCGGAAGTCTCTCTGATTTTCTGTTGCAGAGATATGTGATTTGTTACTTGGTTGCTAGGGTAACCCCGTCTGGTTGCTAGGCAGTTACCAGAGTGATACATATCAAGGCTACTTTCCATCCTGAGTGAATCAAGTCAACCCGGAAGTCTCTATGATTTTCTGGTGCAGAGATATGTGATTTGTTACTTGGTTGCTAGGGTAATCACATCTGGTTGCTAGGCAGTTACCAGAGTGATACATATCAAGGCTACTTTCCATCCTGAGTGAAATAAGTCAACCCGGAAGTCTCTCTGATTTTCTGTTGCAGAGATATGTGATTTGTTACTTGGTTGCTAGGGTAATCACATCTGGTTGCTAGGCAGTTACCAGAGTGATACATATCAAGGCTACTTTCCATCCTGAGTGAAATAAGTGAAACAGGAAGTCTCTATGATTTTCTGGTGCAGAGATATGTGATTTGTTATTTGGTTGCTAGGGTAACCCCATCTGGTTGCTAGGCAGTTACCAGGGTGATACTTATCAAGCCTCCTTTCCATACTGAGTGAATCAAGTCAACCTGGAAGCTACTATACTGTGGCTATGAAGATTTTAGGTCATTACTTATTGGCTGCTTGATAAAAGAAATCCTCTGAGGGAGAGAGAGAGGGAGAGACGCAGGGCTGACAGGCCCTTTTTTGTCTGTGTGTGTGAAAACGTCAGTTGGGATTTAAATTTCTGAACATTCCGCAATGTTAATCAATGGGAGTTTTTCCGAGTTTTGATCGTCATTTTTAGGAAAACCGTAAGTCCGATCAGTTAGAAAAGATATAGCACACTATTCGGGATTAGTCTGAAGGTCTGTGCCGAGTTTGGTGCATGTAGCTTAAAAGCTCTAGGAGGAGTTACATTTAGAAATTTAGTCTCAGAATAATAATAATAATAATAACTAGATTAAAAAGTTTGAGTACAAACTTTAGGTTGGCTTGAGAAAGCCTAGCATAAAGTTTGAAGTAGTTGTAAAAGTTTGAAGATTTACGGTTTCTAGTTTGATGTAATTATAAGTAGTAGTTTTCAAAGTTCAAAGTTTAGAGATTATAAAACCATTCAGTCTATCAAATAGATTAGATAGATAGATAGATAGATAGATAGATAGATAGATAGATAGATAGATAGATAGATAGATAGATAGATAGATAGATATTGACCCTCAGATAGATAGATAGATAGATAGATAGAGTATGACCCATAGATAGATAGATAGATAGATAGATAGATAGATATTGACCCTCAGATAGATAGATAGATAGATAGATAGATAGATAGATAGATAGATAGATAGATAGATAGATAGATAGTTATTGACCATCAGATAGATAGATAGATAGATAGATAGATAGATAGATAGATAGTTATTGACCATCAGATAGATAGATAGATAGATAGATAGATAGATAGATAGATAGATATTGACCATTAGATCGATAGATAGATAGATAGATAGATATTGATCCTCAGATAGATAAATATTGACCCTCAGATAGATAGATAGAAAGATAGAAAGATAGAAAGATAGATTGATAGTCATTGACCCTTAGATAGATAGATAGATATTGAACGTCAGATATATAGATAGATAGATAGATAGTCATTGACCCTGAGATATAGATAGATAGAGTATGAACCACAGATAGATAGATAGATAGATAGTTATTGACCCGCAGATAGTTAGATAGATAGTTAGATAGATATTGACCCTCAGATAGATAGATAGATAGATAGATAGATAGATAGATAGATAGATAGATAGATAGATAGATAGATAGATAGATATTGACCATCAGAAAGATAGATAGATAGATAGATAGATAGATAGATAGATAGACAGATAGATAGATAGATATATCATTTTTTACTTGGTTGCTAGGGTAACCCATTCTGGTTGCTAGGCAGTTTCCAGGGTGATCCTTATCAAGCCTCCTTTTCATTCTGAGTGAATAAAGTCAACCCGGAAGTCTCTATGATTTTCTGTTGCATAGATATGTGATTTGTTACTTGGTTGCTAGGGTAACCATATCTGGTTGATAGGCAGTTACCAGAGTGATATATATCAAGTCTACTTTCCATCTTGAGTAAAATAAGTGAAACAGGAAGTCTCTACGATTTTCTGGTGCAGAGTTATGTGATTTGTTACTTGGTTGCTAGGGTAAGCCCTTGTCATTGCTAGGCAGTTACCAGAGTGATACTTATCAAGCCTCCTTTCCATCCTGAATAAATTATGTCAACCCGGAATTCTCTACGATTTTCTGGTGCAGAGATATGTGATTTGTTAGTTGGTTGCTAGGGTAACCCCATCTGGTTGCTAGGCAGTTACTAAGGTGATACTCATAAGGCTCCTTGCAATCCTGTGTGAAATATGTCAACCCCTAAGTCTCTACGATGTTCTGGTTCAAAGATATGTTATTTGTTACTTGGTTGCTAGGGTAACCGCATCTGGTTGCTAGGCAGTTACCAGAGGGATACATATCAAGGCTACTTTCCATCCTGAGTGAAATAAGTGAAACAGGAAGTCTCTATGATTTCCTGGTGCAGAGATATGTGACTTGTTACTTGGTTGCTAGGGTAAACACATCTGGTTGCTAGGCAGTTACCAAAGTGATACTCATAAGGCTCCTTGCAATCCTGTGTGAAATATGTCAACTCCTAAGTCTCTACGATGTTCTGGTTCAAAGATATGTGATTTGTTACTTGGTTGCTAAGGTAACCCTGTCTGGTTGCTATGCAGTTACCAGAATGATACATATCAAGGCTACTTTCCATCCTGAGTGAAATAAGTGAAACAGTTAGTCTCTACGATATACTGGTGCAGATATATGTGATTTGTTACTTGGTTGCTAGGTTGCTAGGGTAACCCCGTCTGGTTACTAGGCAGTTACCAGAGTGATACATATCAAGGCTACTTTCCATCCTGAGTGAATAAAGTCAACCCGGAAGTCTCTATGATTTTCTGTTGCAGAGATATGTGATTTGTTACTTGGTTGCTAGGGTAATCACATCTGGTTGCTAGGCAGTTACCAGAGTGATACATATCAAGGCTACTTTCCATCCTGAGTGAAATAAGTCAACCCGGAAGTCTCTCTGATTTTCTGTTGCAGAGATATGTGATTTGTTACTTGGTTGCTAGGGTAATCACATCTGGTTGCTAGGCAGTTACCAGAGTGATACATATCAAGGCTACTTTCCATCCTGAGTGAAATAAGTGAAACAGGAAGTCTCTATGATTTTCTGGTGTAGAGATATGTGATTTGTTACTTGGTTGCTAGGGTAAACCCATCTGGTTGCTAGGCAGTTAACAAAGTGATACTCATAAGGCTCCTTGCAATCCTGTGTGAAATATGTCAACCCCTAAGTCTCTATGATGTTCCGCTTCAAAGATATGTGATTTGTTATTTGGTTGCTAGGGTAACCCTGTCTGGTTGCTATGCATTTACCAGGGTGATACATATCAAGGCTCCTTCCAATCCTGAGTGAAATATGTGAAACAGGAAGTCTCTACGATTTTCTGGTGCAGAGATATGTGATTTGTTACTTGGTTGCTAGGGTAACCACATCTGGTTGCTAGGCAGTTACCAGAGTGATACATATCAAGCCTACTTTCCATCCTGAGTGAAATAAGTGAAACAGGAAGTCTCTATGATTTTCTGTTGCAGAGATATGTGATTTGTTACTTGGTTGCTAGGGTAACCACATCTGGTTGCTAGGCAGTTACCAGAGTGATACATATCAAGCCTACTTTCCATCCTGAGTGAAATAAGTGAAACAGGAAGTCTATGATTTTCTGTTGCAGAGATATGTGATTTGTTACTTGGTTGCTAGGGTAACCCCATCTGGTTGCTAGGCAGTTACCAAAGTGATACTCATGAGGCTCCTTGCAATCCTGAGTGAAATATGTCAACCCCTAAGTCTCTACGATGTTCTGGTTCAAAGATATGTGATTTGTTACTTGGTTGCTAGGGTAACCATATCTGGTTGCTATGCAGTTACCAGGGTGATACTTATCAACCCTCCTTTCCATCCTGAGTGAATTAAGTCAACCCAGATGTCTCTACGATTTTCTGGTGCAGAAATATATGATTTGTTACTTGGTTGCTAGGGTAACCCATCTGGTTGCTAGGCAGTTACCAGAGTGATGCATATCAAGGCTACTTTCCATCCTGAGTGAAATAAGTGAAACAGGAAGTCTGTATGATTTTCTGGTGCAGAGATATGTGATTTGTTACTTGGTTGCTAGGGTAATCACATCTGGTTGCTAGGCAGTTACCAGAGTGATACATATCAAGGCTACTTTCCATCCTGAGTGAAATAAGTGAAACAGGAAGTCTCTATGATTTTCTGGTGCAGATATATGTGATTTGTTACTTGGTTGCTAGGGTAACCCCATCTGGTTGCTAGGCAGTTACCAGAGTGATACATATCAAGGCTACTTTCCATCCTGAGTGAATCAAGTTAACCCGGAAGTCTCTCTGATTTTCTGTTGCAGAGATATGTGATTTGTTAGTTGGTTGCTAGGGTAACCCCATCTGGTTGCTATGCAGTTACCAGGGTGATACTTATCAAGCCTCCTTTCCATACTGAGTGAATCAAGTCAACCTGGAAGCTACTATACTGTGGCTATGAAGATTTTAGGTCATTACTTATTGGCTGCTTGATAAAAGAAATCCTCTGAGGGAGAGAGAGAGGGAGAGACGCAGGGCTGACAGGCCCTTTTTCGTCTGTGTGTGTGAAAACATCAGTTGGGATTTAAATTTCTGAACATTCCGCAATGTTAATCAATGGGAGTTTTTCCGAGTTTTGATCGTCATTTTTAGGAAAACCGTAAGTCCGATCAGTTAGAAAAGATATAGCACACTATTCGGGATTAGTCTGAAGGTCTGTGCCGAGTTTGGTGCATGTAGCTTAAAAGCTCTAGGAGGAGTTAGATTTAGAAATTTAGTCTCAGAAGAATAATAATAATATTAAGTTTAAATAGGATTTCAGTAAGTTGGCTTTCTCAAGCCAACCTAATAATAATAATAATAAGTTTAAATAGGATTTCAGTAAGTTGGCTTTCTCAAGCCAACCTAATAAGTTTAAATAGGATTTCAGTAAGTTGGCTTTCTCAAGCCAACCTAACTAGAATGTACATTTCCTGAAGAAAATGTGAGTGGTGCTTGCCGTGGCAAAACTCATCAAATAGCATTTTCTAATTTGTTTCTAAGCACTAAAATAAAGGTCATAGAATGTTGCTAACACGTGTTTTTCATGATGGTAGCATGTTTTTAGAATGTTTTAGCACTTCGCTAGGCAAAGCTAGCATGTGTTAGCATGATACTAGCACGTTTTTAGCATGTTTTAGCACTTTGTTTGGTGATGCTAACATGTGTTAGCATGATGCTAGCACGTTTTTAACATCTTTTAGCAATTCCCTAGGCAATGCTAACATGCATTAGCATGTTGCTAGCATGTTTTTAGCATGTTTTAGCACTTTGCTTGGCGATGCTAGCATGTGTTAGCATGATACTAGCACGTTTTTAGCATGTTTTAGCACTTTGTTTGGCGATGCTAACATGTCTTAGCATGATGCTAGCACGTTTTTAACATGTTTTAGCAATTCCCTAGGCAATGCTAACATGCATTAGCATGATGCTAACACATTTATAGCATGTTTTAGCACTTCGCTAGGCAATACTAGCATGTGTTAGCATGTCGTTAGCACGTTTTTAGCATGTTTTAGCACTTCGCTAGGCGAAGCCAACATGTGTTAGCATGATGCTAGCACATTTTTAGCATGTTTTAGGGTGTGGCTATGAAGATTTTTCTTGCCTGCTTGATAAAAGAAATCCTCTGAGGGAGAGAGAGAGAGAGAGAGAGACGCAGGGCTGACAGGCCCATTTTTGTCTGTGTGTGTGAAAATGTCAGTTGGGATTTAAATTTCTGAACATTCCGCAATGTAAAGTCAATGGGACTTTTTTGGCCGCTTTTTCGTCCGCTGTTCGAACATCGTACACCCGATCGCTTAGAAAAGATATAGCACACCTCTCCTCAATGAGCCGCACGATTTGATGCCTCACTCAGTGGTGTGTGACAAAAGCTGTGGGAGGAGTAGCGCGCCAAACTTTGTGTGGAAAAATAATAATAATTATAATAATAATAATAACTAGAATGTACATTTCCTGAAGAAAATGTGAGTGGTGCTTGCCGTGGCAAAACTCGTCAAATAGCAATTTCTAATTTGTTTCTAAGCACTAAAATAAAGGTCATAGAATGTTGCTAACACATGTTTTTCATGATGGTAGCATGTTTTTAGAATGTTTTAGCACTTCGCTAGGCGAAGCTAGCATGTGTTAGCATGATACTAGCACGTTTTTAGCATGTTTTAGCACTTTGTTTGGCGATGCTAACATGTGCTAGCATGATGCTAGCATGTTTTTAACATCTTTAGCAATTCCCTAGGCAATGCTAACATGCATTATCATGTTGCTAGCACGTTTTTAGCATGTTTTAGCACTTTGCTAGGCGATGCTAGCATGTGTTAGCATGATACTAGCACGTTTTTAGCATGTTTTAGCACTTTGTTTGGCGATGCTAACATGTGTTAGCATGATGCTAGCACGTTTTTAACATGTTTTAGCAATTCCCTAGGCAATGCTAACATGCATTAGCATGTTGCTAGCACGTTTTTAGCATGTTTTATCACTTCGCTAGGCGATGCCAACATGTGTTAGCATGATGCTAGCACATTTTTAGCATGTTTTAGGGTGTGGCTATGAAGATTTTTCTTGCCTGCTTGATAAAAGAAATCCTCTGAGGGAGAGAGAGAAAGAGAGAGACGCAGGGCTGACCGGCCCTTTTTTGTCTGTGTGTGTGAAAATGTCAGTTGGGATTTAAATTTCTGAACATTTCGCAATGTAAAGTCAATGGGACTTTTTGGCCGCTTTTTCGTCCGCTGTTCGAACATCGTACACCCGATCACTTAGAAAAGATATAGCACACCTCTCCTCAATGAGCCGCACGATTTGATGCCTCACTCAGTGGTGTGTGACAAAAGCTGTGGGAGGAGTAGCGCGCCAAACTTTGTGTGGAAAAATAATAATAATTATAATAATAATAATAACTAGAATGTACATTTCCTGAAGAAAATCTGAGTGGTGCTTGCCGTGGCAAAACTCGTCAAATAGCATTTTCTAACTTGTTTCTAAGCACTAAAATAAAGGTCACAGAATGTTGCTAACACGTTTTTTTTCATGATGCTAGCACGTTTTTAGTATGTTTTAGCACTTCGCTAGGTGAAGCTAGCATGTGTTAGCATGATACTAGCACGTTTTTAGCATGTTTTAGCACTTCGTTTGGTAATGCTAACATGTGTTAGCATGATGCTAGCACATTTTTAACATGTTTTAGCAATCCCCTAAGCAATGCTAACATGCATTAGCATAATGCAAGCATGTTTTAACATGTTTTAGCACTTCGCTAGGTGAAGCTAGCATGTGTTAGCATGATACTAGCACGTTTTTTGCATGTTTTAGCACTTAGTTTGGCGATGCTAACATGTGTTAGCATGATGCTAGCACGTTTTTAACATGTTTTAGCAATCCCCTAAGCAATGCTAACATGCATTAGCATAATGCTAGCATGTTTTAACATGTTTTAGCACTTCGCTAGGTGAAGCTAGCATGTGTTAGCATGATACTAGCACGTTTTTAGCATGTTTTAGCACATCGTTTGGCGATGCTAACATGTGTTAGCATGATGCTAGCACGATTTTTAACATGTTTTAACAATCCCCTAAGCAATGCTAACATGCATTAGCATAATGCTAGCACGTTTTAACATGTTTTAGCACTTCGCTAGGTGAAGCTAGCATGTGTTAACATGATACTAGCACGTTTTTAGCATGTTTTAGCACTTTGCTAGGCCATGCTAACATGTGTTAGCATGATGCTAGCACGTTTTCAACATGTTTTAGCAATCCCCTAAGCAATGCTAACATGCATTAGCATAATGCTAGCACGTTTTAACATGTTTTAGTACTTCGCTAGGCGATGCCAGCATGTGTTAGCATGATGCTAGCACGTTTTTAGCATGTTTTAACACTTCGCTAGGCAATACTAGCATGTGTTAGCATGTCGTTAGCACGTTTTTAGCATGTTTTAGCACTTCGCTAGGCGATGCCAACATGTGTTAGCATGATTCTAGCACATTTTTAGCATGTTTTAGGGTGTGCCTATGAAGATTTTTCTTGCCTGCTTGATAAAAGAAATCCTCTGAGGGAGAGAGAGAGAGAGAGAGACGCAGGGCTGACAGGCCCTTTTTTGTCTGTGTGTGTGAAAATGTCAGTTGGGATTTAAATTTCTGAACATTCCGCAATGTAAAGTCAATGGGACTTTTTGGCCGCTTTTTCGTCCGCTGTTCGAACATCGTACACCCGATCACTTAGAAAAGATATAGCACACCTCTCCTCAATGAGCCGCACGATTTGATGCCTCACTCAGTGGTGTGTGACAAAAGCTGTGGGAGGAGTAGCGCGCCAAACTTTGTGTGGAAAAATAATAATAATTATAATAATAATAATAACTAGAATGTACATTTCCTGAAGAAAATGTGAGTGGTGCTTGCCGTGGCAAAACTCGTCAAATAGCATTTTCTAACTTGTTTCTAAGCACTAAAATAAAGGTCACAGAATGTTGCTAACACGTGTTTTTCATGATGCTAGCACGTTTTTAGTATGTTTTAGCACTTCGCTAGGTGAAGCTAGCATGTGTTAGCATGATACTAGCACGTTTTTAGCATGTTTTAGCACTTCGTTTGGTAATGCTAACATGTGTTAGCATGATGCTAGCACGTTTTTAACATGTTTTAGCAATCCCCTAAGCAATGCTAACATGCATTAGCATAATGCAAGCATGTTTTAACATGTTTTAGCACTTCGCTAGGTGAAGCTAGCATGTGTTAGCATGATACTAGCAAGTTTTTTGCATGTTTTAGCACTTAGTTTGGCGATGCTAACATGTGTTAGCATGATGCTAGCACGTTTTTAACATGTTTTAGCAATCCCCTAAGCAATGCTAACATGCATTAGCATAATGCTAGCACGTTTTAACATGTTTTAGCACTTCGCTAGGTGAAGCTAGCATGTGTTAGCATGATACTAGCACGTTTTTAGCATGTTTTAGCACTTCGTTTGGCGATGCTAACATGTGTTAGCATGATGCTAGCACGATTTTAGCATGTTTTAGTACTTTGCTATGCGATACTAGTATGTGTTAGCATAATGCTAGCATGTTTTAACATGTTTTAACACTTCGCTAGGCGATGCCAGCATGTGTTATCATGATGTTAGCATGTTTTTAATATGTTTTAACACTTCGCTAGGTGATGCCAGCATGTGTTAGCATGATGCTAGCACGTTTTTAGCATGTTTTAGCACTTCGCTAGGCAATGCCAGTATGTGTTAGAATGATGCTAGCACGTTTTTAGCATGTTTTAGCATTTTACTAGGTGATACTAGCATGTGTTAGCATGTTGTTAGCATGTTTTTAGCATGTATTAGCACTTCGCTAGGCGATGCCAACATGTGTTAGCATGATGCTAGCACTTTTTAGCATGTTTTAGCACTTTGCTAGGCAATACTAGCATGTGTTAGCATGTTGTTAGCACGTTTTTAGCATGTTTTAGCACTTTGCTAGGTGATACTAGCATGTGTTAGCATGATGCTAGCACGTTTTTAGCATGTTTTAGCACTTCGCTAGACAATGCCAACATGTGTTAGCATGATGGTAACACGTTTATAGCATGTTTTAGCACTTCGCTAGACAATGCCAACATGTGTTAGCATGATGGTAACACGTTTATAGCATGTTTTAGCACTTCGCTAGGCGATACCAGCATATGTTAGCATGATGCTAGCACATTTTTAGCATGTTTTAGGGTGTGGCTATGAAGATTTTTATTGGCTGCTTGATAAAAGAAATCCTCTGAGGGAGAGAGAGAGAGAGAGAGACGCAGGGCTGACAGGCCCTTTTTTGTCTGTGTGTGTGAAAATGTCAGTTGGGATTTAAATTTCTGAACATTCCGCAATGTAAAGTCAATGGGACTTTTTTGGCTACTTTTTCGTCCGCTGTTCGAACATCGTACACCCGATTGCTTAGAAAAGATATAGCACACCTCTCCTCAATGAGCCGCACGATTTGATGCCTCACTCAGGGGTCTGTGACAAAAGCTGCGGGAGGAGTAGTGCGCCAAACTTTGTGTGGAATAATTTATGCAAGAGAACAATAGTGATGCTTTTGTGGTTTGTTACTTGGTTGCTAGGGTAACCACATCTGGTTGCTAGGCAGTTTCCAGGGTGATATTTATCAAGTCTACTTTCCATCCTGAGTGAAATAAGTCAACACGGAAGTCTCTACGACAATCTGATCCTAAGATACACATCTTAGTGATTTTGAATGGATGGCAATTGTGTTTTGTTGCTAGGGTACTTTAAATGGTTGCTAGGGCGTGGCTAAGTAGTTCACATGATGAAAGCTGAAGACTGATTACTCACCCAATTAAAACAAAGCAACTATCATGTCTCTAGGACATTCTGATCTGAAGATATCTTACTGTAATTGAAATCCAAAATGTGGTTGCTAAGGTGCTCTAAATTGTTGCTAGGGAGTGGTTTGGCAGCTGCCAATGATGAATCTCCAAAGGCTGCTTGTCCGTATGAATGATATAAACCAACTCCCATGCCTCTGTGACATTCAGAATGGAAGATATCTCTCTTTGGATTTTGGTTGTTAAGGTTCTCGAAAATGGTTGCTAGGGAGGGGCTTGGAAGTGTTGAGGGGATTCATGATTGGCTGTTTTACTGCCCCAAGTCAAACGAGACCACCCTTGTGTTTCTATGATAATTCAGTCCGGAGATATCCCTTTGATCTCTTTCAGTGGAAGTCTATGGGACTTGTTGCTAAGGTGCTCTAAATGGTTGCTAGGGCGTGGCTTGATAGCTTCACAATGATCCTGAGAGACTGATTGTTCATCTGAGTAAAATGAGCCTGCCCCCTTGTCTCTAAGACACTGTGATCCAGAGTTATGTTCAATGCAAAATGACATTTCATGGGCCGTCCTACACCATAGACTTAACATTGGGGCAACTTTGGGCAGCTCCTGCCCCCCAGGGGTGCAACTTTTACCCCATTGTGAGGTATGTTCTCAAAGAGCCTGTCAGCCTCTTCAAATGTGGTAAATCACACGTCTCTGCGAAATCCTCGCTCTGAGCTATGACTCGTCAAAGTTCGGCGCAATGTTAAGTCAATGGGATTTTTTGCCCAATTTTTTGCCCCTGGGGCGAACACCGTACCCCCGATCACTTATAAAAGTCATAGCACACCTCTCCTCAATGAGCCGCACGATTTGACACCTCATTCATGGGTCTACGCCAAAATGTGCGGGACGAGTTACGCGCCGAAGTTTTGTATGGAAGAAGAAGAAAAAGAAAAATAACTAGAATGTACATTTCCTGAAGAAAATGTGAGTGGTGCTTGCCGTGGCAAAATTTCTTACCACAATGTCCCACCTACTGCCCAAAGTTGAAAGATGCCACCCCCATGACAGTAGGATGTTCTGGTGCAGAGATATTGGTGTTGTTCCATGGTTGCTAGGGAAACCCATCTGGTTGATATGCAGTTACTAAGGTGACAGCCACCAATGCTACTTGCCATCCTGAGTAAAATAACTCAAACCGGAAGTCTCTACGATTTTCTAGTACAGAGATATGTGATTTGTTACTTGGTTGCTAGGGTAACCCCATCTGGTTGCTAGGCAGTTAACAAGGGGCATGCCAACAATGCTCCTTGCCATCCTGAATGAAATATGTCAACCCGGAATCTCTACGATTTTCTGGTTCAGAGATATGTGATTTGTTACTTGGTTGCTAGGGTAACCCCATCTGGTTGCTAGGCAGATAACAAGGTGACAGCCAACAATGCTCCTTGCCATCCTGAGTGAAATAAGTCAACACGGAATCTCTGTGATTTTCTTGTGCAGAGATATGTGATTTGATTCTTGGTTGCTAGGGTAACCCCATCTGGTTGCTAGGCAGTTACCAAAGTAACATCCAACTATGCTCCTTGCCATCTTGAGTGAAATAAGTCAACTCGGAAGTCTCTACGATTTTGTATTGCAAAGATATGAGATTTCTTACTTGGTTGCTATGGTAAACCCATCTGGTTGCTAGGCAGTTACCAGGGTGATATTTATCGTCTACTTTCCATCCTGAGTGAAATAAGTCAACCCGGAAGTCTCTACGACATTCTGATCCTAAGATACACATCTTAGTGATTTTGAATGGATGTCAATTGTGTTTTGTTGCTAGGGTGCTTTAAATGGTTGCTAGGGCGTGGCTAAGTAGTTCACATGATGAAAGCTGAAGACTGATTACTCACCCAATTAAAACAAAGAAACTATCATGTCTCTAGGACATTCTGATCTGAAGATATCTTACTGTAATTGAAATCAATAAATGTGGTTGCTAGGGTGCTCTAAATTGTTGCTAGGGAGTGGCTTGGCAGCTGCCAATCATGAATCTCCAAAGGCTGCTTGTCAGTATGAATGATATAAACCAACTCCCATGCCTCTGTGACATTCAGAATGGAAGATATCTCTCTTTGGATATTGGTTGCTATGGTGCTTGAAAATAGTTACTAGGGAGGGGCTAGGGAGTGTTGAGGGGATACATGATTGGCTGGTTTACTGCCCCAAGTAAAACGAGACCACCCTTGTGTTTCTATGATAATTCAGTCCGGAGATATCCCTTTGATCTCTTTCAATGGAAGTCTATGGGACTTGTTGCTAAGGTGCTCTAAATGGTTGCTAGGGCGTAGCTTGATAGCTTCACAATGATCCAGAGAGACTGATTGGTCGTCTGAGTAAAATGAGCCCACCCCCTTGTCTCTAAGACACTGTGATGCAGAGTTATGTTCAATACAAAATCTACCATAGACTTAACATTGGGGCAAATTTGGGCAGCTCCTGCCCCCAAGGGGTGCAACTTTTACCCCATTGTGAGGTATGTTCTCACAGAGCTTATCAGCCTCTTCAAATGTGGTAAATCACACGTCTCTGCGAAATCCTCACTCTGAGCTATGACTCGTCAAATTTCGGCTCAATGTTAAGTCAATGGGATTTTTTGCCCAATTTTTTGCCCCTGGGGCAAACACCGTACCCCCGATCGCTTATAAAAGTCATAGCACACCTCTCCTCAATGAGCCGCACGATTTGACACCTCATTCATGTGTCTACGCCAAAAGGTGCGGGACGAGTTAGGCGCCGAAGTTTTGTACGGAAGAAGAAGAAAAAGAAAAATAATAAGTATGTGAGATTACAATAGTGTTGCTTTGCAAGCACCACTAACTAGAATGTACATTTCCTGAAGAAAATGTGAGTGGTGCTTGCCGTGGCAAAATTTCTTACCACAATGTCCCACCTTCTGCCCAAAGTTGAAAGAGGCCACCCCCATGACAGTAGGATGTTCTGGTGCAGAGATATTGGAGTTGTTCCATGGTTGCTAGGGAAACCCATCTGGTTAATATGCAGTTACTATGGTGACAGCCACCAATGCTACTTACCATCCTAAGTAAAATAAGTCAACCCGGAAGTGTCTATGATTTTGTAGTACAGAGATATATGATTTGTTACTTGGTTGCTAGGGTAACCCCATCTGGTTGCTAGGCAGTTACCAAGGTGACAGCCAACAATGCTCCTTGCCATCCTGAGTGAATTAAGTCAACCCGGAAGTCTCTGTGATTTTCTTGTGCAGAGAAATGTGATTTGTTTCTTGGTTGCTAGGGTAACCCCATCTGGTTGCTAGGCAGTTACCAAGGTGACAGCCAACAATGCTCCTTGCCATCCTGAATGAAATAAGTCAACTCGGAATTCTCTGTGATTTTCTTGTGCAGAGATATGTGATTTTTTTTCTTGGCTGCTAGGGTAACCCCATCTGGTTGCTAGGCAGTTACCAAGGTGACAGGCAACAATGCTCCTTGCCATCCTGAGTGAAATAAGTCAACCCGGAAGTCTCTGTGATTTTCATGTGCAGAGATATGTGATTTGTTTCTTGGTTGCTAGGGTAACCCCATCTGGATGCTAGGCAGTTACCAAAGTAACATCCAAAAATGCTCCTTGCCATCCTGAGTGAAATAAGTCAACCCGGAAGTCTCTGTGATTTTCTAGTGCAAAGATATGTGATTTGATTCTTGGTTGCTAGGGTAACCCCATTTGGTTGCTAGGCAGTTACCAAAGTAACATCCAAAAATGCTCCTTGCCATCTTGAGTGAAATAAGTCAACTCGGAAGTCTCTACGATTTTGTAGTGCAAAGATATGAGATTTGTTACTTGGTTGCTATGGTAAACCCTTCTGGTTGCTAGGCAGTTTACCAGGGTGATATTTATCAAGTCTACTTTCAATCCTGATTGAAATTAGTCAACCCGGAAGTCTCTACGACAATCTGATCCTGATACACATCTTAGTGATTTTGAATGGATGGCAATTGTGTTTTGTTGCTAGGGTGCTTTAAATGGTTGCTAGGGCGTGGCTAAATAGTTCACATGATGAAAGCTAAAGACTGATTACTCACCCAATTAAAACAAAGCAACTATCATGTCTCTAGGACATTCTGATCTGAAGATATCTTACTGTAATTGAAATCAGTAAATGTGGTTGCTAGGGTGCTCTAAATTGTTACTAGGGAGTGGCTTGGCAGCGGCCAATGATGAATCTCCAAAGGCTGCTTGTCAGTATGAATGATATAAACCAACTCCCATGCCTCTGTGACATTCAGAATGGAAGATATCTCTCTTTGGATTTAGGTTGCTAAGGTGCTCGAAAATGGTTGCTAGGGAGGGTCTAGGAAGTGTTTAGGGGATTCATGATTGGCTGTTTTACTGCCCCGTCAAACGAGACCACACTTGTGTTTCTATGATAATTCAGTCCGGAGATATCCCTTTGATCTCTTTCAATGGAAGTCTATGGGACTTGTTGCTAAGGTGCTCTAAATGGTTGCTAGGGCGTAGCTTGATAGCTTCACAATGATCCTGAGAGACTGACTGGTCGTCTGAGTAAAATGAGCCCGCCCCCTTGTCTCTAAGACACTGTGATCCAGAGTTATGTTCAATACAAAATCTACCATAGACTTAACATTGGGGCAAATTTGGGCAGCTCCTGCCCCCAAGGGGTGCAACTTTTACCCCATTGTGAGGTATGTTCTCACAGAGCCTGTCAGCCTCTTCAAATGTGGTAAATCACACGTCTCTGCGAAATCCTTGCTCTGAGCTATGACTCGTCAAAGTTCGGCGCAATGTTAAGTCAATGGGATTTTTTTGCCCAATTTTAAAGTGCAGTGCTGATTATTGATCGTGAGAGATCAAGTGTTCGATACAGCCTGCCTGATGGTAGCAGTAAGAGCAGCCCCATGACTCGGGTGGCTGGAGTCTCTGATGATCCTCCAAGCTTTTTTCACACACCGCCTGTTATATATGTCCTGGAGGGAGGGAAGCTCACCTCCGATGACGTGTCTGGCAGTTTGCACCACCCTTTGCAGGGCTTTGCGCTTGTGGGCGGTGCCAGTCAGGATGCTCTCTACAGTTCTGGTGTAGAACCGTGTGAGGATGTGGTGGTTCATTCCAAACTTCCTCAGCCATCTCAGGAAGTAGCATTGGTGAGCCTTCTTCACAACAGCCCTGTGGACGGACCATGTGAGTTCCTCAGTAATGTGGACACCGAGGAACTTGAAGCTGCTGACTCTCTCAACCGGTGCTCCTTTAATGGAGATGGGGCTGTGTTCTCTGTCTTTCTTCATTAAGTCCACGACAAGCTCCTTGGCTTTACTGACATTGAGGGAGAGGTTGTGCTCCTGACACCAGCGTGTCAGAGTGTGCACCTCCTCTCTGTAGGCTGTTTCATCATTGTCAGTGATCAGACCTATCACCATCATATCGTCAGCAAACTTAATGATGGCATTGGAGCTATTTGTTGCCACACAGTCATGTGTGTGCAGGGAATACAGGAGTGGGCTGAGAACACAGACCTGCGGGGCTCCAGTTTTGAGGGTCAGTGATGAGGAGATGTTGCTGCCCATTCTAACCACCTGATGTCTGCCTGACAGGAAGTCCAGGGTCCAGCTGCACAGTGAGCTGTTTAAGCCCAGAGCCTGGAGTTTCATATCAAGCTTGGAGGGCACTATGGTGTTGAATGCTGAGCTGTATTCTACAAACAGCATTCTAACATGTGTTCCTTTTATCCAGGTGGGAGTGAGAGAGCGGTCCCCTTGTGTGTTGAAACTGATGTGTTGGTGTTATTTTGGTGCGATTGTTTTAAAATTGGCTTTGTTAAAGTCCCCGGTAACAATGAACGCAGCCTCAGGGTGCGTGGTTTCCTGCTCACTTATGCTCCCATACAGTTCCTTGAGTGCCCGGTCTGTGTCGGCTTGTAGGGGGATGTACACAGCTGTGATAATGACCGCTGTGAATTCCCTCAGTAGCCAGAATGGTCGACACAGAGATATTCTAGATCAGGAGAGCAGAAAGACTTGATAAAATGTTCGTTCCTCTGATCACACCATGATTTGTTGATCATAAAACATACACCACCGCCTCTGCTTTTACCTGAGAGGTTTTTCGCTCTGTCCGCTCGGTGCACGGAGAACCCCATGAGTTTGATGGCAGAGTCTGGAATCTCTGCAGACATCCAGGTTTCTGTAAGGTAGATAACGCAGCAATCCCTCATCTCTCGTTGGAAAGAGATCCACGCTCTCAGCTTGCAGAGCTTGTTGTCCAGAGACTGAACATTTGCCAGTAGTATACTGGGTAGCGGGGGTTGATTTTCGCGATGTCTTACTCTGATGAGTACGCCAGCTCTTTTTCTCCTTTTCCATCTGCATTTCCGCAGCTCGGCAGCCCAGACAGATTCCCTCATGTAAAATGCTTGGCGCATACACTGACTCTCGCGTCCCGGTGGGCGCTTAAAGTGGCCACGCTCTCCAGGCATCTGGGCACAGTCAGATGTATATCAACAATCTTCCACCACAGCACTACAGCGAGCCAATGAAACAGCAATGTAAAAATCATAAGCCTATAACTGATGTTGCATGAAGGTGGAACATCGCATACGACATGGTTGAGAGGTTCTTAGAACAACAACCTGCAATCTGTGCCACCTTGCTGTCTCCAGAATTCAGAAAAGACAAATTCAGAGGATGCTGTGAGGGCATTAAAGCCTATGAAGGATGTGACCACACTGATGTCAGAAGAGCACAATCTAACAGTATCTCTCATTGCTCCTCTAAATGCGCAACTCCTCCAGAATATGTCAGACACCATCAGAGACTCAAGCATGATCCAAGAATTCAATCAAAACAGATCTCCTGAAGAGGTACAGCAGTGAGGCAAATAAGAAGATCTTTCATACAGCCTCTACCCTGGATCCCCGTTTTAAGGGAAAGCCTTTTCTCACAGAGGAGGAGAGTTTGGAGATATACAGAGGAGTGACTGAGGAGGCTGCATCCTTGGAGGTCATTTCATTTTGTTTCTTGTAAAATTTATAAAATTAAAACAAACTTAAAACACTCATAATTAAATTAAGACTGAAAAAACATTTATCGTAATATATGTGAGTTGTTGCATTGACTGAGTACACTGTCTGCTAGTTTAATGCTATTTTCTATTATTTTGTTAAAACACAGAATGAGTGTACACCTAGGAGGACAAAAGTGGGTGAAGCGCCTGGGGGAACAGGAACTCTGGTAGAAGAAACACCCATGGAGGACAGACCATCTGCTCCCAAACGAAAAGCCACAGGAAAGGCTGAGGAGGAAATGAAGACATAATGCGAAGCCCCATCTCTGCCTCTCACTGAGGACCCTTTGAACTGGTGTCAGGTCCTTGAGGTCACATTTCCCCTTCTCTCTTGGCTGTCAAAATGATAACTTGTGTATCCCAGGCACAAGCATGTCTGCTGAGCAAGTTACAGGAGATGTGGTCACAGCTAAAAGAAGCACTATCAAACCAGATCATGTGGATCAAATTGTGTTCTTACAGAAAAACCTACAAATTCCCAAATGCTGAGCATTGTCTCATGTTTGTGATGTTTGGCACATTCAGGAAGTGCCCTGTGCCCAGTTGTGTTATTTTCTATTTGTTATTTGCTATTATTCTGTATATTAGAGCACTGCAGAATGTATTGTTTTTGAAGATTGACTATATTCACACAATACTGTAAGTAGGCTCTGCCTCTACTATTTAGTTTGGTTTATAATTTAATTTAATGTTTATACATTTGTTTACATTTAAACATTTTATGAAGAAGTAGACTGCACTATATATAAGTACTTAAGTACAGTACTTGACAGTTCCATGCGCTTTTAGTATTTTCTAGTGTTAGTTCTAATGCTCCTGTTGTCTGCTGTGTTCAAACTTAAGTTTTGTTTGATGTGTGCTTTGTGCATTTTGTAGCAGATGTGGCCGTGTATGTGTTTCAACGTGTGAATGTGTGTTTGTGTGAGCCCTTATCTGCTAATTATACAGTATATAGCTTATTATACTTTTACCCCCACATGTAGCAAGCCCATTAAATTAAAGACAAGTACAACATGTACTCTGTTATCCAAATGCGATCCATTTTTATCAAAGTCCAATATTTGTCTAAATATTTAGTTGATTAACATTATGTAGAATAATAAACTATTTTAAATAAATATTTAACTCCTTTTGCTATGCAGAGGAATGTAAATACCTTGTCTCTGACTCTGAAATGTGTCAACGCCCTACTAATGAGAGAAGTTTGCTGTTGGCTGTTCTTTGCTTCCCCTCAAATGCTTAATTTAGCAGCTTCACAAAGATTGGATGCTGTTTGCTTTATTGACAGGGTTTTCAAGAGTTTCTGCCGACCTGTGAGTATTGCAGGAGGTTTGTGGACTGATAAATATATAGAAATTCATGATCAGTTATTCTGTTTTGTAAAATTAAATTTTTCAATTAGGTTAATTTGTTTTATAGATTTATTTAAAATGCATGGTCAAAAGAAACAACAAGTTTAATTTTGTTTTATTCGGTTGATTCAATAGAATGTAAAGCATCATTTTAAATGTCTCAATGTCAGAAAATACAGTGGCACGGTGAATCCAGGACATGGAAAAGGAAAGAAATAAACTAGGTCAACACTAGTTTAGCATGCAATAATGTTTGTTAATGTGTGGCAGGGCGGAGGGCGGGGCCGGGTCGTGATGATATACACCCGGTCCCGTATCAGGCTAATCAAGCCTCCAAGAGGGATAAAGGCCGATGGCAGAAGGTGGTGCGACGAGAGAGAGATCATTTACGGACATGTCCGTCATGTGTGTTTGTCCTTTTGTTTTAAGTTTATTGTTAAAATATTATTTACAGGGACGTCGTTAGGCCTATTTTAGGGGGGCTGAAGCTACCCCAAAATGTTCCTAAGCCCCCCTAAATGATAATAAGAACAACAATAACAATTCAATTTATCAATAACCGTATCCTCATTCATATTTAGAATTAGACGCAACAAATTATATATATAATCCAGCTACAAAAAATAGCCGAAAAGTCAGAAGTACAAAGAGTTTGTCTATATACAACAAAAAGCAGAAATCATAAATGTTTGTTGAGCATCAAATCATATGAGAATGATTTCTGAAGGATCATGTGATGAAGACTGAAGTAATGATGGTGAAAATTCAGCTTTAATATCAGAAATAAATGATATTTTATTGTATTATTACTTTAAATTGTGTAGCCCAGTGGTAAACTAGGCTATTATAGTGTAATGGGAACCGGGTGGGTTAATATTAATCTATCTTACTCTCAAAAACGAGTCACATAACTATTAAAACAGTAAACGTTTAGTTACTTTGAAATAAATAATAGGGGACACCTGATTTTTAAATAAGGAAATGTTAATTCATTTTACATAATTAAAAGGAGATCGATATTTGGTAATTTTATTTCATGACAGTAATTAAAACAAAAGTTTAAAGTTTATATTATTTAGCTAAATAATATTACCAGAGGTTATGCAGTTAGCCTTTCACTTTATTCCTACTGTTTTATGTTAATAATTTTATTGATCATTTGTGTAGTCACGTTGTATACTCAATAGTGTTTGGCTGCAGATAGACACGTGAGGGGAGGAGAGACATATGTGAGAACGTGCTGAAAGTTTTTTTTTCCCCCGGTTGGACCCGTGTGAAACACGGGACGCTTGCACGTTGAGAAGAAAAAATAAGACGCTAGAAAGTGCGAGTAACGTCGATGAAACTGAGCGGAGAAGAGGACCACGGACTCGAGATGTTTGTGAGCAGAGAGACTGAGTGAGAAACGAAGCCGGAGACCCATCTGACGGAGCGGGAGAGAAGGAGCGGGAGCCGTGATCGGATGTAGCCGAGACTGCTAGCCATGGTGGGCGTATGCTGGGCGGAACTGTCGGTTAATCGCACCGCACCTGATCAGCCAGATCGAAGTCTTTCCACGCTCTCAATTTGTTGCAAGTATCCGTTCAGCGCACTCGATGTTTTGCAAGACCAAAACAGGCCTGCAACATATTTTTTCCTCTTCGTTCAAAAAGTTAGTGTGAGTAGACTGGAACGGGTGTGGATGTGTGTGTGAGTGGGCCCACCACTGCATTTGCAAAGACTTGTTTCAGGACACTTGGCAGGTTTTGTTGTTTATTGTAATGTTCTCTGTGTAATCTCGATTGTTAGGAAAGAGATAAGGGAGGGGATTTTTAGACCACTTATTTTGGTGTAATAAGTGTGATTGAAACTAAAGGGGTTTCTAGCTAAATTTAAAGAGGCTGTTATTTAAGTGTTTGGGGAAACTTTTGGTTATTTATTTTGCGTATTCGCTAATATTGAGTTTTGTGGAAAGCTTTTGTATTCTATTGGCCAAGTTATGTTATCCAATTAAACAAGGGCGTTACCCTGTTTTTTTGCTAAACTAAAAACCATCTCTGGGTCTCATTATTTTTTAAATATTTTATTGTTAAAAGTGTTACAACTCATTAGACACTTTTTAGGTGCACCTTCGTGGTATCCACCTGAACTACACCGAACCCAAGCACCCTCCATTCTTACGTAAGTAACTCACAGAATGGTTGTACGGGTGCTACAATTGTAATAATATTTCATAGTATTACTGTTTTTAGTATATTTTTGATCAAATCAATGCAGGCTTGGTGAGCAGAAGATACTTATGAACTTTTGAACATCCAACAGAATGATTCTAGCTTTATTTACCGATGTAGAATTTACCCTAAAAACAACTGGATGATTAATGTGACACTGTGATAATAATGTTTGTTCCAAAAGACTTAATTAAATGCATGAAACCAGTTTATTAGATATTAAACATATAAATTGTGACAAAACAGTCTGTGTTGGAGGGGATTTTTCAAAGATTTTAGTGCATACGATTTGTACATAATGTTAGTTACGTCCAGTAGGAGGCGGGAAAGGACTGTTATGAGTGAGTAAGTCAGTCAGCAGACTATTCAACCATTTCAGTGAAAAAGGCTGCTTTATTCAGGAACAAACAATGCTATGGCTATCAATGTCAATCATTGCTATTTCAAGAGTGAATCCCGCATAAATGCGGCGCTCTTTAGATGTGGGGCAGGGCGTTTACATTTTGAAGAGACATGGCAACTAGCCTATAAACAAACTTAATATAAATGATTGTAAATAATTCATTCACGAAATTTACCGTATCCATTTCATGCATTTAATCAGCTAATCAGCTAAAATATCTGAGGGACCCCCCTAAGTCTATTTTTTACTTCTTATGGGGGTCCCGGATCCCCCCAGCCCCCCCTCAATTCCAGCACTGCTCTTCCCGCACCCGCTCCTCCTCTTTTCCAGGTAAGCGAGGTAAAGGTCCTCCGGTCTGTCCGTCCCCGGTTGGCTCTGCTCCATGCAGCCAGTCCTCGTCCTCTGCAGCGTGAGTTAACGGTCTCCCGCCTGTTTGCTTGTCCTCTGCACTGTTCATCGGTGCTCTGCTTAATGAGCTCGACTCGCCTTCATTTGCAGGTTTAAAAAAATCCTGTCAGCTTTGGAATCTTTTTTAACAATTCCTTCTCACTGTTTTCTTTCTGCCGCAATATTTTTCGCTTGAGCACCATTCACTCACCACTATCCGACATTTTGATTTAGCTATCCGCTATCTTCTGTGAGTGAAATTTGAATAGACTACTAGAGTAGACGACAACGCATGTGTAGCAGGTACCGTGGCAACGGCACCGTGGTGAACAGATTGACTCCTGTAACACAGGAGAGAAACGATGAGACAGTGTGTCAGGTTCGAGCTCTCTGCAGTAATGAAAAACCCACGACTCACGCAGCTAAACCCGTCACCCGACCCTGCCCCTGCTGGCCCAGAGCAACACTACACAATTCACATTTTGCAGATGGAAAACCACATTAAAATCAAACCCTTTGAAATACTTGTTTTCCCAAAAAAACAAACAATCACATGTTCAAATAAAAAACAATGATTCCGAGTATTCTTATAACACAAATATGACACTTTTGTGGTCGTCACACACTCCCCGGCAAAAAGAAATGGGTCCCACCATTTTCTGCTCAACTTTTCTTAACTCAAATTCTCTTCCTAACAAGCAACAGAAACTGGTAATATGTATGGTGGTGTTGTTACGGTGTAGGGCATGTATGTAAATAGGGGGTAAAGGGTAGAATAGGGGTTAAGTCGACATGTTGGTGTTGGATAGGGCATAAGTGAATGCATGGGTTGGGTGGTATGAGGTACAGTGTAAGCAGGTGATTGTAAGTGTGTGTTGACCATATTAACTGTGGCTTGTGTTGTCAGTGTGGGTTGACCGAAGTTCTCGTATGTGAAAATCTGTCTAGGTCGTCAGTCCCGACTTGACCTCCTGACTTTGGTCTGGTTGTCTGACACCGTATTGACTGGAGGCTGCTCCTCCTGGATGAGCTCTGGAGCCTCGTCATATCCATTTTGTTCCTCAAGTCCAGCAACAACATTCTGGTTTTCATCCTCTCCGAGTTCCTCTATTTCTGTGTATTTTTCAGGCATTAAGTCTGTTTCAGGTAAGTAATGCATTCGAAATCTCTCTTCTTCCTGGGCAAATACTGGAGCTGGGCGACCCCGAGTGATGGCAGGTCTTTGTTGTGGGGCTACAGCGGGTATCTCCTGTACCCTTTCTGCTGGTACCCTCAGCCAATAACGATGGCCATCTGAGTCAATATCAGAATTTCCGTCTGAATCTGATACTTCCTGCAGTTCTGCACGTTCTGGGATATTGGGACGTCGAGTCTGGCGTTTACTTTTCTGTGTCCTCTTTGCAAGAGCGTCATGGCATGGAGGAACTTCAACTGGAAGGTCATTCACTAATAACAGCAGATTGCGGTGTAGTTTTCTTGTCTTCCTCTGGTCCCCGGACTCAGGGTACACTACGTACACCGGGTTATCCGTGAACTGTTCTTTAACAACGTAGGACTTCTCCCAGTATGACCGTAGTTTTCCTGGTCCACCACGCTCACCGAGGTTCCTGACTAAGACCCTATCTCCAGACTGTAGTATCACTCCTCTTGCTTTATTGTCGTAAAGCACTTTGCCTTTGGCACTGGCCTATTTGCTATTCTCATTGGCGATTCGATAAGCTTCAGAAATCTGCTTTGCCCACTTCTTTGCATATCCCTTTGGTGAGTCAGGCTCTGTTTCCTCCACCAGCCCAAACAGTAAATCAATGGGAAGGCAGGGATGACGGCCATAGAGAAGGAAGAAGGGTGAGAAGCCTGTCGACTCGTGCCGCGTACAGTTGTACACATGTACAACTTGTGGGATTTGGTCTTTCCATCGTTCCTTTTCTTTCTTTATCGTCCGATTGAACTGTTCTGCAGGGTTCCCCTGGGGATGGTAGGGTGATGTTCTCGAATGACGAATACCTGACAGCTGTTGGAGTGTATGAAAGAGCTCATTCTCAGACTCACGGCCTTGGTCATGGTGTAACATTGGATATCCGAAGCGGAGGACAAAATCATTAAAGATGCGCTCAGCTGCCGTCTTCCCACTCTTATTCTTTGTTGGATAAGCTTGGGCGAATCTTGTAAAATGATCTACGACCACAGGGACATATGCATAGCCACCACGGCTGGTCTTGAGATGTAAATAATCGATACACACCAACTCTAGTGGCGAGCTTGATGTGATACTACCCATTGGGGCGCGAACATGAGTAACTGGTTTCTTTGACTTTATGCATGGACATTTCTTAGTGATATGGTCCTCGATTTCTCTGACCATAAAAGGCCAATAGAATCTCGCTCTGACTAGGTTAAGGACTCTTTCCGTGCCAACATGGGCCATTTCATTATGGAGTTTCTTTAGGACAAGGTCTTTGTACTTGGCCGGGAGCACCAACTGCTTTCTTTCATTAGCACGCCAGTACAGGAGACCATTCTCCAAGACTAGCTTTCCCCATTCATGGAATAGTCTTTTGGTAGCTCCACTAGCACCTTTCCGTATCTCGTCAGTTAAAGGTGTACCAGCCTTTTTTTAACTTGATAATTTCACTGATGGCTTCATCTGCACGTTGTGCTTCCACAAGCTCGACATGGCTGATTGCATTCAAGTGATCAAAGGAGGGAGATGAGTCGGCTTGGGAGGAGATGTTAAGAGCCGCCACCCAGGCTACATCTTTCTGTTTGGCTACTTTACTTCCATCCCATATCGCGTGAACCACGTCTTCGGTACACTCTTTAGTACAGGACTCAGCATAAGCCTCAATGTCCAAAGGGAGACGCGACAGCGTGTCAGCGTCTATGTTAGACTTTCCTGGTTTATGTCGAATCTGAAATCAGAGTTCCCCAACCCACCGATGGCCTACGGCATTTAGCTTTGCTGTGGTCATAACGTAGGTCAGTGGATTGTTGTCTGTGTATACCGTGAAGTGGGGTGCATAAAATAAGTAATCCCTAAACTTTTCACACACAGCCCAGTTCAGGGCGAGGAACTCTAGTTTCCCACTATGCAGATGGTAGTTCTGCTCAGCTGCAGTTAAAGTCCTAGACCCGTACCCAATAACTCTCAACTTGCCATCCTGGTGTTGATAAATAATTGCGCCGAGCCCCTGGTCTGAAGCATCAGTGTGTAATACGAGGGGAAAGTCGAAGTTGGGGTATGCTAACACTGGGGGTTGACAAGGAGAGACACAAGTCGGTCAAGGGCTTTCTGATGCTCGGTGGCCCACTCCACAGGTGTTCTGGATGGTAATTGTGGACCTTTGCTTCTACCACGCACTACAGCTTCTTGTCCTGGCTTGACTTGTAGTAGCTCATAAATGGGCTTTGCTATCCTTGAAAAGTCCTGAATGTAGGAACGGTAATAGCCCAGGAACCCGGTGAGCTTTCTCACATCTCCAACTGTCTGTGGTGTCCTGTTGGCTAACGACCGCACTGCATCCAGATCTTTGGGATCGATCCTCACTCCCTGAGCTGACACAAGACGACCCACGTATCTTACTTCTTGTCGAAATAGCTCACATTTTTCAGGTCTCAGTTTCACTCCATGTTGCTGAAGGGCTTGGAGTACTTTGCGGACGCCTTCCACGTGTTCATCAAAGGTTTTTGCATGGCAAAGTACGTCGTCAAGATACGGGAGACAGCAATCATCTCTCAAGGAACCCAACATCTCTTCCATACTCCGCTGGAAGGCTGCGGGGGCATTAGAGAGGCCAAAAGGGATACGAACCCATTCATACAGCCCCCAGGGATTAATGAAAGCAGTGAGGTGCTGGAAGTCTTTGGCGATAAAACCCTGATGATAGGCCTTTCCTTGGTTGAGAATACTGAACCAGGAATAGCCACCGAGGGTGTCAGTCAGGTCTTGTATCCGAGATAAGGGATGTCGGTCAGGGATGGTCTTCTGATTCAAGAGACGATAATCTATACAGAGGCGGAGTGTACCGTCTTTTTTTCGGACGCAGACCACTGGTGCAGCATAAGAGGACTTCGATTTGACAATCCAACCTTTCATGAGCAGGTCTTGTACATACTCTTTCACCTCTTTGAACAGTGGTTTGGGAACCGAAGCGTAAGCTCTCTGTACTGGAATCTCGTCTTTGAGGGTGATTGACATCTGTAAACTAGGAATACATCCAATATCATGACTGTCTCGTGCAAAAGCAGCTGATTCTTCCCACAGCATTTTCTTGACTTTCTCTTGTTCCTCATCACTAAGGTGGCTGAGGTCCACAGGAGGCTGCCACAATGCTGAAACAATTTGAGTAGCTGGTGTTTTTGCGGCGCTGACTACTGCTACTCTGGGCCTAGAACTCTCTAGTGGATTGGTCTCAATCACCCTAGCCACCGTCTGGACGCTACCAAGGGCTGTCTTCCTTGGTATAGTGACAGAATATTTAGTGCTATTTTTCACTGGTATAATGACATAAGGTCTCTTTGCGGTCTGTATTTCTAGTAGGCCCTCTTCAATCTCAAGTTCTGTGAGATGAGCACTGTTTTCATCAGGTTCAAATAAGAGAAGGGGGTCTGATTGATCTACCGCGGTTTGGATCTGACATTTAACCCAGACTACTTGTCCAGCTGGGACTGCAGTGTCATAATTGCCAGTTCTTATCAGTCTCTGATACATGGAGGGTTTGTCAGCCTGAATGAAGTTCATCAGCAGCTCAACTTTATCAGCAGGGACAGATATTGCATCAGAAAGGAGTGTGGTGAGGGCTAGAACAAGTTCCGCTGGCCGATTCTGAATCACTTCCTCTAGCACATTAAATCCAAGTAGGGGCTGTGCAAGCGGGATGCTACAGATGAGGAAAGGCACTATGATAGACTGGCTAAGAACACCATTTCCACTGAAGCTAACTGAGATGAGGACCCAGCCATCAAAAGGAAGGATTTCTCCATTCACAGTGTGTACTTCCAGCTCTTCTCTCTCATCGAATATTTCACTAAGTGGCCTAATGGGTGCGTCTGGTAGATACTTCTCTTTCCAACTTTTATCAATCATGCTCACCTGAGCTCCAGTGTCTAGTAGGGCATTGACTGTCAAACCATTAAGGTCACATCGCGCAAGGGCTTTGGCCCCTATCAACTTGGCCAGACGCTTACTTGATTGGGTGGGTAGGGAAAAAGGAAGTTGGGAATTGACTTGTTCATTGTTTTCATTTGGTCTCTGACTAACTAAACTGGTCTTTGTATGGCTCTCAGTGTTCCATACATTACATTCAGCACTGTGGGACTGAACGTGAAGCCCGGTCACTGCTTGTCCCGTGGCAGAGACCGGCTCCAGTTTTCCGGACGCTTGGGCCTCTTCAAACAGCCTACTGCTCTGTGGCCGTCTTCACCACAGTAGAAACAATGAGTGCAACCTGAGTGATTCTGTTCGAGGCATTTAGCACAGCTATTTGGTCTGGTTTTCTTTTGATCCACTTTGACTTGGCAATGATGGCAAGTTTCGGGATTTTGAGTCCGCTGTGGCTGTTGCAGCAGTTCAACTTTATTCATTAGCTCCTCTACTTTCTCAGTTAACTGTTGAAGTGCATTAGCCTTTGGCTGTTTATCTGGAGCATCTTTCTTGGTGCTACTGCCTTGTACTAGTAGCTAGAAAGCATTCTCTGTAACTCTGTGTCAGTGTTCTGTGGAGTTTTGACATCAGTAGGTGTAAGTGGGGGATTGATGATGGATCGAGTAGCTACACTGACTGTAGCTGTGTGAGTAGTATTAGAACCACTGGCTGTCACGTTATCAGTTGTCAGGTGGTTAGTAACTGTCGCTGGCTGACCTACTGTCATATTCTCACTCAGTACTGGGATTGACATTACATTGTGCACATTACCCCCCGCACCTGCTTTAGGTTCAGCGTAACGAATCTGAATGACATTCTTCACAGTATCATTAAACTCTAACAACACTGCCATACCTGAATCCTCAGATTCCACTAAAATGTCACTGTCCATAAAAGCTAGAATGTACTCGAAGCAACTCTCTTCCTCGCCAACCTGAAGCTTGGATGAATCCTTCCCTGGCACAGGACCAACACTTTGGGCTAGTTGGAGAAGTTCGTCGGCCGTCAGCATGAGTAGACTCTTCTCGATGCTCCA
Organism: Moxostoma hubbsi; assembly: GCA_032164185.1. Taxonomy (NCBI): domain Eukaryota; kingdom Metazoa; phylum Chordata; class Actinopteri; order Cypriniformes; family Catostomidae; genus Moxostoma; species Moxostoma hubbsi. The sequence continues at coordinate 31,425,851 of JAVLUX010000006.1, forward strand.
CACCAAGCCTTTTCTCTCACCGTCCGCCATGACCGCTTTTCTCACTTCCCCACAGTTGGTTGCTCTTCCCGGTAGCACTTTCGCCCGTAGCTCTTGGTCTGGTCTCACGTGTGCAGCACCGTCGTAACCTCACCGGCACTTGGTCTGGTGGAAGCAGGGCCTGCGCATCTGGTGAATGATTGAGGTAGGTCGTATCTTCGCGATCAGGAGATGAGGGAAATCTGTATTTGTATGATCATGGATGTAGCACCCAATCTTCCTCTAACTTCAGGGCCTGAAGAGGCATCAGCTCCTGGAACATGTCAAATCGCTGATTCTGGTCATGCTTGTAGCCTGCGCATCTACCGCCGTTCCCACCAAAAATCTGTAACAGGTACCGTGGCAACGGCACCGTGGTGAACAGATTGACTCCTGTAACACAGGAGAGAAACGAGGAGACAGCGTGTCAGGTTTGAGCTGTCTGCAGTAATGAAAAACCCACGAACCACGCAGCTAAACCCGTCACCCGACCCTGCCCCTGCTGGCCCAGAGCAACACTACACAATTCACATTTTGCAGATGGAAAACCACATTAAAATCAAACCCTTTGAAATACTTGTTTTCCAAAAAAAACAAACAATCACGTGTTCAAATGAAAAACAATGATTCCGAGTATTCTTATAACACAAATATGACACTTTTGTGGTCGTCACACATGCTACAACTGTTTCTCTACATTCTGATTGGCTGTCATATCATGCTTCCCACGTGGGTCACTTGTAAATTGGATCAATCAGCAGCCAAAAACATGAATATCAAGTGATTGACAGAAAATTAGACAAACTACAAAACAATGTTATTTTTTTATTGGCTTATGATAGGCCCCTTGTTTTCATAGGCCCTGGGTCTTCAGCCCCAGTAAGCCCGTGCATTAATGCGGGCCTGACCGCACCGTCTCGTTGCATTGGTGTGAACTGTGGCAGTTTTCAGAGCGTTGCAGACCGGAGCGCTGCAAGTAACTGGAGGATTCATCTCGTCTCGTCGATACTCTAGTATGCACCCTCCCGCCCACACACACCGATACACACGCTAATGGTGAAAGGAAGATTGGTAAGTGTCGTGATACAGAGTGAAATTGTAAGTTGTTTTTAATTACCTACTTTTAGCTACGTTTTCTTGAGGTAAAGGAAAGGGGATATTTTGGTTTGCTATGGAAAACTGTACTCTAGCTAGAGTGAACAAGCAAAATACAAGAAATGGTTAACTTAGCAAGCTAATCACAACTCTTTATTCTTTGCCAATAATATAACCTATCTCTATAATAGGCATATAAAACAATATCAACCCCCATAGAATGTTGTTGTCACTGAAAACTAAATGTCATAGGGTCCCTGTTAATGCTATTACCGTTGTATCCTTCAATTCATTGAGCATTTTTTGATGCTTCCACCAATGAAGTAGACAATAAACAAAAAGTAACTGTTGACTGTGGTTTTGAAAATGATTTCCTTTATTTGAATACTGCCTTTTTGTTGTTGATTTATACACTACCGTTCAAAAGTTTGGGGTCACATTGAAATGTCCTTATTTTTGAAGGAAAAGCACTGTACTTTTCAATGAAGACAACTTTAAACTAGTCTTAACTTTGAAGAAATACACTCTATACATTGCTAATGTGTTAAATGACTATTCTAGCTGCAAATGTCTGGTTTTTGGTGCAATATGTACATAGGTGTATAGAGGCCCATTTCCAGCAACTATCACTCCAGTGTTCTAATGGTACAATGTGTTTGCTCATTGGCTCAGAAGGCTAATTGATGATTAGAAAACCCTTGTGCAATCATGTTCACACATCTGAAAACAGTTTAGGTTGTTACAGAAGCTACAAAACTGACCTTCCTTTGAGCAGATTGAGTTTCTGGAGCATCACATTTGTGGGGTCAATTAAACGCTCAAAATGGCCAGAAAAAGAGAACTTTCATCTGAAACTCGACAGTCTATTCTTGTCCTTAGAAATGAAGGCTATTCCATGCGAGACATTGCTAAGAAATTGAAGATTTCCTACAACGGTGTGTACTACTCCCTTCAGAGGACAGCACAAACAGGCTCTAACCAGAGTAGAAAAAGAAGTGGGAGGCCGCGTTGCACAACTGAGCAAGAAGATAAGTACATTAGAGTCTCTAGTTTGAGAAACAGACGCCTCACAGGTCCCCAACTGGCATCTTCATTAAATAGTACCCGCAAAACACCAGTGTCAACATGTACAGTGAAGAGGCGGCTGCGGGATTCTGGGCTTCAGGGCAGAGTGGCAAAGAAAAAGCCATATCTGAGCCTGGCCAATAAAAGAAAAAGATTAAAATGGGCAAAAGAACACAGACATTGGACAGAGGAAGACTGGAAAAAAGTGTTGTGGACAGATGAATCCAAGTTTGAGGTGTTTGGATCACAAAGAAGAACGTTTGTGAGACGCAGAACAAATGAAAAGATGCTGGAAGAATGCCTGACGCCATCTGTTAAGCATGGTGGAGGTAATATAATGGTCTGGGGTTGCTTTGGTGCTGGTAAGGTGGGAGATTTGTACAGGGTAAAAGGGATTCTGAATAAGGAAGGCTATCACTCCATTTTGCAACGCCATGCCATACCCAGTGGACAGCGCTTGATTGGAGCCAATTTCATCCTACAACAGGACAATGACCCTAAACACACCTCCAAATTGTGCAAGAACTATTTAGAGCAGAAGCAGGCAGCTGGTATTCTATCGGTAATGGAGTGGCCAGCGCAGTCACCAGATCTGAACCCCATTGAGCTGTTGTGGGAGCAGCTTGACCGTATGGTACGCAAGAAGTGCCCATCCAACCAATCCAACTTGTGGGAGCTGCTTCTGGAAGCGTGGGGTGCAATTTCTCCAGATTACCTCAACAAATTAACAGCTAGAATGCCAAAGGTCTGCAATGCTGTAATTGCTGCAAATGGAGGATTCTTTGACGAAAGCAAAGTTTGATGTAAAAAAAATCTTATTTCAAATACAAATCATTATTTCTGACCTTGTCAATGTCTTGACTCTATTTTCTATTCATTTCACAACGTATGGTGGTGAATAAGTGTGACTTTTCAGGAAAACACAAAATTGTTTGGGTGACCCCAAACTTTTGAACGGTAGTGTATCATACATTGTATACATCATTTGGCAGAATAAATCATCTTTAATTGAGAAACGCTCAAACCTGTGTTGTCAAATTTCACTATGACCTTAAAATTCTGGTTCTTGGGTTAAACTGTATGCAAGCCAAACTACACAGCGAAATTACACACTGATTGAACCAATCCACAGCACAGTTACAGTAATTAGAGTAATAGCATTCTGTGGACAACTTATCTTATATAGAGAGGAATTAGATATAGTATGCTATTACTTTATCATACATTTACATGAGCAGACAGATAGCATTTAAGTCATTGCTTATAGAGTAACTCATCAGGAGCTAAGTCTGGCCTAAGTAAATTCCCCCATGCAGCTTTGATGTGTCTAAAAGCTAACATTACAGTAACTTTTCTTTAACAGAGTAGAAATGGAAGAAGAGGATATGTCTGTCACATTTTACTTGTTAACATCTTGGTTTCTTGACTGGCTGTTGACATAAATGTAGCTCTAGATGTGAGTGCAAAGATTTTGCAAACGCAAGTTACAAATACCCTGGGGGCTAAGCCCCCCCTGTCTTCCAATCCTAGTGACATCCCTGATTATTTATATTGTCAAGCCGGTTCTCGCCTCCTCCTTGCCCGTCTAATTCCTTTGCATAATGTTAGTAATGGAATATATTATAGTGTTATCAAGAAAATAAAGCATTTGGATAGTGATTATTAAATACTGACTTTAATATTACCCTTATCTGTGTAAGGAGTGAGGAGTTAAATGTTCTGCCTCATCTGATAACACGGTCAGTCTAAGTAATGATTAGAAGATAGCCAGCCCATCAACCCATTTGAGGAATCTACCGTAATTGTGGTGAGAAACCCTCATCTCCTGATATAAAGCAATGCACATCTGCAATAAAATACATTTCAGTCTATTTTTTTTAAGACATATATTTTGAATTTATTTTACATTATTGTAAATCAACATTATTATAAATAAGCATAAATTAAAAGTATTTAATTTTAAATAAATACTTCACGTTATGCTTAACACCGTGTCCTAACCACATGCGATGTGATGCTGCAACATGTGATAAAAGGTATCTTTTCCATGTTAATCAAAGTTTTTGTCTTGACCAGCCATGACACATGACGACAACAGCGGCAGTGCTTTCTATTTTTGGAATGGTTAACACAAACACAAACACACACACACACACACACACACACTCACAGGTTCAGAATGGTAGTGGGGAGACGTACTGGCTCATTCCAGCTTTCTCTTCACTTCCCTGTAACATGGATATCGGCGAAATAACAGTAGGAGTACCGCGTGAACATATACAATTGTAACAGACTGAAGAAGTATGCATTCAGAAAATAAATTTGCCCTTTTTGTGTGTGTGTGTGTGTGTGTGTGTGTGTGTGTGTGTGTGTGTTATTGTGTATTTATCCCCTCAGGGCTTCAATAAACATACTGTTCCATCTGTGATTGCTCTGGTTTCTACATTTTATTGTCAATAATCCTCATTTTATTGTATGTGACAGGGTGAGCAAGAGACAGACACAATGGGTGTGGCATCAAGCCTCAGAGAGGCATTTATTGGAAATAATAATAAACGTAATAATGTGTCCAAGGGGGAGTAATGTTCATAATAGGTGAATCGGGCATCCTCATGGTGTACGTGAAAGGGTGGGGTGGTGTCCATTGCAAGGTCCAGGCATGAGCTTGGTCAATCAGCCGCTCACACTCCCATTGAAGGTCCACGGCGTCACTGGCGGCCTGTCTTTTCAGGCCCACTGCAAGCATGAGGGGAAGGCGGCCCAGCATCTAGCCCGTCGGCGGCAAAATAATCGCTTCACCCCCAGCGACTCAACACGTCCGGTGGTCTGAGGTACAGGTCCAGCAGATCTCATCCAGCTCCGAACACTACCAGCTCTGGTCCCAGGCATGCAAGGATGCCAGTGTGTGCACTCATCGAGTTTTGAAGCCGGCTCCCTGAGAAGAGGTGCGCTCTGATTTTTAAAGACAGCGGTGATAAAGCATTATCCCCATCAGGTGTGCTTCATTCACCGCTGACTAAACAATGCTTATTAATTATGCACCTCTTCTCACTCTCCCGCCCAACTCCCGTCGTGAGCCTTAAGAGGCGGGGTGATGATGACGAACCAGAGGGGTGGATCATGGTGCCACACTATGTATAAAATCATGACCACTCACACAAGATGAAGACTGCAATCATATCAGTTGTACATATAAAAGCTGTAAAAATCTACATGGAGAGGGTCCTTTCACAAGGGCTGCCATGTTAGGATCACATGACCAGTCAAATAATACTCAATAAATCTCAGTAACCTCCCTGTTAATGGACACTTTCACTCATGGATTAAACAAATCATGGCTGACTGTGAATAGTGAATTTATACAATGGCATCTGTAACAGAAAACTATTGATTTTGAATGATGCTGCATCCACAGTAAGTCCAAATGACACAAACAAAAAAGTTACTGAATGCTTTAAATCTTTTGTTTCTAACCATATGCAGTTGTAACATTGGTGTGAAATTGTTTCGTTGTCCTAAAATAGCCCATTCAAAGTCACTTTTAATACTATTTCCATTGAAAATCTAGGAAAAAAAGAAATTCACCCATTTTAAGGGCTTTGTACACCAAACACAAATTTTCACTCCATCTCATGATGAACCAGCAGCGAGGATGGCTGAGTTTGGAATGGTGTACTACCATACTACTCCTACTATTTCTGCCATATATGATTTTAACAGAAATAGTAGTAGTATGCTATTCCAAACTCGGCCAATGTGTATTTAATTTGCATCAAATGTCCATATTTTTTCTTTATATGGGTTCTCTTAAAATGTAAACGATATTGCTGCATCACTGCCTTGCATCCTCTTTAAAAAAAAGATCTAATCTTACGTGGATTGTCTTCATTATGTTTTCTATAGAACTGCATTTTTTGCCTTTGCATTGAATCTTGTGTGAATTGTCTTTTATCTCTAATATAATATATAATGTGGCATCTTTGTTTTTTCACTTCTTCTCTACCCACTCTGGTGCCATCTTATCAGGAGAACAGAACATCAAAGAACAGATAAATTCCTCATCTCCTCTGGAGGCCATGACTTGTGCACAGAAATTTGAATTTGGCATCTCACTGACTTGTACAGAAACATTTCTATACATAAACTGTATTTGTTATGCACACTTCATGTTAGAGTAGATCTAGGTATCCATCACGTCTTTACATGCAATGTTTTCTTGCTATAACCTTAGGTAATGTACTAGTCTGATTCTTTTAAATTAGTGTTTGAATGTTAGCTGGCTAGTCGTAATACTAGATAGGTCATGTTTGATATCAATGTAATCAGTTTTTAATTTCCTAACTATTGGAGTATTGTGTCTCAGAGTAATCTGTATGGTATTGCCATTATAAGAATGAGTAATTAATTAATCCACTCCTGATATCCCGACCAGTTTACCGCCTAAAATGCAGCACCAGGATTGGTGCTGGAGATACCTTGCAAGGAGTGTAAATTCTAGAATTAAACCCACTTCTTGGAACCAATAGTCAATTGTCAGTTTTCATCAGAAGATTGCAGAACTCACTCTTCCATCACTTCTTCCAGCTCGTACAGACCGACTCAGTGAGACCATCTTATTTTCCGAAACTGCTCAGAGACTCTCCCTCACTCTCCAACATGGCAAGAAAAAGGCGAGCATACTTTTATATGCACTGAACTGACACATTAGGCTAATATTTACCTACTGCATTCATACAGAGTTATTGCTTTAAGCTAAATGCTGCTTAAATAGCAGTCTCTAATTTTTCATACTTATTGCCATAGAACTCAGTTCTTAAAATTGTCTCTGCTTTACCCATTGCTTTTGTGTGTGTATGTGATATTTATTTAGTTTAGTGTGTAGTGTTCCCCTTTTTTGTTAGTTTGTCTCAGAACAGTAAATACAATTTTGGTTGTATTCACATTTCGTTTGATTCTGTTTGATGATTTTTATGTTCACAAATTAAGGTCACGGGTTCAGGCCAATCTTAACTACTTTGCTCTAAAATAATCACTCTAAATATTCTATATTAATTTATTACTGTTTATGGCCAAAATGGTGACAGCTTAATAGAATTGATGGAATTTTTATCAATTATTCAGTGGATGAATACATTAATTAATTGTCTAAAATGTAGTCCCTTAAGATTCCCCGAATTGAATAATATTTCCAAATTAATTAATATAAATTAAAATGTTTTCCGTTTTGAGCTTAATTTCCCTTACATATTGGTGGAGAATGCGGACACCATACAAACTTTGAGGACAACTTTGTTAACATAAACTTTGCCATTGTGAACAGAAGATTCTCAGTGAATATGGGTGAATTCTCATCTAGTGTTGCCCTACTTCTACATGAATTCTATAGGGTTTCATCCTGGCCCCATTTTTATTTTCACTTTATCTGCTCCCATTAGGCACGTTTTTGAAAAATATGACATTTCATTGCACTGTTATGTGGACGATACTCAAATCTATCTTCCACTAAAACTAAACACAACTGCTTAGACACTTTCCTAGCCTGTCTGTCCTATCTAAAGGCCTGGCTGTCCTAAACTCTCTAAATTTAAATGATAGTAAATCTGAGGTGATGGTATTTGGCCACTCTGAGACCCCCCCCCCCCATATGTAAATCTGTGTTTAATCTGTGTTTAGTTCCCTGAAATTTGACAAACAAGTAAAATCCAGCTTTTTCCATCTAAGTTTGGTGGCTAAGGTGAAGACCTTCCTGTCTTTTAAGAACTTTGAGAGGGCTATCCATGCTTATATCACATCTCTGCTAGATTATTGTAATTCACTTTATACAGGTATTACTCAAGCTTCCATTTCTAGGCTCCAAATAGTGCAAAATGAGGCAGCCAGACTCCTAACTGGAGTGAAGAAATAAGAACATATCACACCTACGTTAATATCACTACACTGGCTGCCGGTATGCTTTAGAATTGAATTTAAAGTTCTATTATTGGTCTTTAAATCTCTCAATGGTCTGGCGCCATCCTCTCTCACAGATCTCTTGTCAGAACATTCCTCAGGGAGATCTTTGAAATCCTCAAATCAGAGACTTTTAGTATTGCCAAGGACTAGATTAAAACTTAGAGGGGGTCAAGCCTTTTAAATAGCAGCTCCAAAACTCTGGAACAGTCTTCCTGTGAGTGTTAGAACCGCCTTGACTATTTCCAATTTTAAATCAAAACTTAAAACCTATCTGTTTGCAATAACTTTTAATCAGTGAGGTGATGATTCTTTTCTGCTGTTCTTTCTATGCCCTGCAGGTGTATTGCTGTGGATTGCTTGTTTTATTTTTGTATTTTAAATAAGTTTTAACTTTTATTTTACAACGTAGAGCACATTGGCCAACAGCTGTTGTGTTAGTTGTGCTTTATAAATAAAGTAACATTGACACTGAATGCTTACCTGTTTTATAAATCTGTATGATAAGGCAGGAAACATCTAGGTTACGTATGTAACCCCTGTTCCGAAGAAGCGACACTAGGGGTCTCTCTTGAACGCTGAATATGCCTCTGAACTATGGAAAAAGGCCAATGAGAAGTTGGCAGCCAGTATTTGCATACCCCGCCCCCGGACATACAGGTATAAAAGCGGGAAAATACATTGAGTTCATTCAGGAGTCGGAAATGGTCCGGCCACTACAGTGGCTCGGCTCAGCGACATGGCAGGGAGGACACAACATCTCGTTCCCTCCATCGGGGAACAGGGGTTACATACGTAACCTAGACGTTCCCTGTCTGTCGCTCACTTCGGCGTTGTGTCGAAGAAGCGACACTAGGGGGCCAAATTAAATCGTGCCATGCGCTGAGCCGTGTACGTGAACTACTGACACAGGAGCGGGCAGGTATTCTCACATGCAAACGCGACCAGCTGTATAAGAACGCACGTACCCTCCCCCAATGCCCCATAAAAGTCGTCGGAAACCTTCTAGTTACCCTAGACAGGGGAACAAGGTGATGCTTGCCAACCTGGGAACGGGCCAAACCTGGCTGGGCCTCTTTTCTCTATATGTTTCTCGCATAGAGCAAGAACGGCCGGGGCCCGTACACGCATCGATGGAAGGGGGTCTTACCCAATTTCCTATTTACTATAATTTTTTTAAGAGGAAAAAGACCCAGCGGAGACCACACCTGCCCAGAAGGGGAGGTAAAAGTGGTGAATATATCACATGGGTTTTTAGGCGGCATGTGGCACGGAGGTAGGCCCAACCTCATTAAAGGGGGGGTTTGCTACACTACAGTGACCAGAGGGCAGCATGGAACTGCCTAAAGAAGATGCGGGTTCACTTGTAAGGGGACCATATCGCAGATAATACACACAGGGGGAGTCCTGACCTGTGGAGCACCTCTTCCAGTACAGGGTAAACTAGGTACCCACAGTGGATTAGGTCGGCAAGTTCCTCCACTAAACTGCAGACCCGCAAGGGCTAGGGAGGAATCATCCAGGGATCCGAAAGATAGGATCTCCTGGGAGAAAAAGTGCACGGTTTTACAAAGGGTGCTAGGCGCAAGCGATTCACCTGGCCAGCTTGACAGCATGTTACCGAGTTCTACTGGCTCGGACCTGAGAAAACACGGGACGATACTGACTCAACCCGGAGATTGTAAAATCTTGCAAAGGTATTGGGTGTTGCCCAACCTGCTGCTCTACAAATGTCTGCTAAGGAGGTGCCCCTGGCCAGTGCCCACGAGGACGCAACACCTCTGGTTTAGTGCGCTCGGACCCATAAGGGGGGGCACGGGCTGGGCATGATAAGCCATCGACCACCCAGTGGGAGAGCCTCTGTTTGGAGACAGTGTTCCCTTTCTGCTGTTCACCAAAGCAGACAAAGAGCTGCTCAGAACATTTAGAGCTCTGCATGTGGTCCAAGTAGGTACGCAAAGCACATACCGGACACAGCAATGAAAGGGCTGGGTCTGCCTCCTCCTGGGGCAGCGCTTGCAGGTTCACTACCTGGTCTCTAAAGGGCGTGGTAGGAACCTTGGTCACGTAGCCCGGCCGCGGTCTTAGGATCACATATGTGTCTGCCGGACCGAACTCCAGGCAAGTGTCACTGACAGAGAATGCTTGCAGGTCCCCGACCCTCTTGATGGAGGCGAGCGCAATCAGCAGGGCCATTTTAAGAGAGAGGGCCTTGAGTCCAACTGATTCTAGCAGCTCGAAGGGAGATCTCTGGAGGCCCACGAGGACCACTGAGAGATCCCAGGAGGGGAACAGGCTTAGCCGGGAGGGATTTAACCTCCGGGCGCCTCTTAGGAACATGATGATTAAGTCGTGCTTACCCAGGGACTTGCCATCTACAGTGTCGTGGTGGGCCACGATAGCGGCAACATACACCTTTAGGGTGGAAGGGGACAGCCTCCACCTCCAGCCTCTCCTGCAGGAATAAGAACACTGACCTAACTGCGTACCTCTGTGGGTATTCAGCATGGGAACAACACCAATCTGCAAACAAGCAACACTTCAGGGCATAAAGATGCCTGGTAGAAGGGGCTTGAGTCTGAAGCCAGTGCTGAAGCGGTCTCATATGCATCAACCCCAGCGGCGCGACTGCCACGGAGGATGCCATATGCCCCAGGAGCCTCTGAAAAAATATTTAAAGGAACCACTGTGCCCGGCCTGAAGGAGGCAAGACATTTCAACACTGACTGAATGCGCTCGTTGGTGAGTCATGCTGACAGTGAGACCGAGTCTAACTCCATGCCTAGAAACGAGATGCTCTGAACTGGGGTGAGCTTGCTCTTTTCCCAGTTGACCTGAAGCCCCAGGCGGCTGAGGTGCCAGAGCACCTGGTCTCTGTGTGCGCATAGTAATTCCCGCGAGTGGGCCAGGATGAGCCAGTCGTCGAGGTAACTGAATATGCGAATGCCGGCTTATCAGAGCGGGGCAAGAGCTGCCTCTGCGACTTTCGTGAAGACGCGAGGGGACAGAGACAGGTCGAAGGGGAGGACTTTGTACTTATACGCCTGGCCCCCGAACGCAAACCGCAGGTAGGGGCGGTGTCGGGGCAGGATGGAGACGTGGAAGTACGCATCCTTCAGGTCTATCGCTGCGAACCAATCTAGATGCCGGACGCAGGTTAAGATGTGTTTCTGCGTGAGCATCTTGAACGGGAGTTTGTGCAACGTTCGGTTGAGAACTCAAAGGTCCAAGATTGGTCGTAAGCCGCCGCTTTTCTTGGGTACGATGAAGTAGGGGCTGTAGAAACCCTTCTTCATCTCGGTTGGAGGGACAGGCTCTATCGCGTCTTTGGCCAGAAGAGTCGCGATTTCCGCGTGCAGAGAGTGGGCGTGTTCGCCGTGTACTGCGGAAAAGCGGACACCCATGAAGGGGGGCGGGGGCCTGGCAAACTGAATTGCGTAACCGAGTCGGATGGTCCGGGCCAGCCAGCGAGACGGGTTGGGAAGTGAAAGCCACGCGTCCAACCTCTGCGCTAGGGGCACCAAGGGGACGGTTAATTTGGACGTACCCGGCGGGGCGGAGCAGCGGGGCGGAGCAGGTAGGGCAGTGTTGGGCGGCGACAGGGCGACCCGCAGCTGGGGTGCTGAGAAAGACTCAAAGCACTTACCTTGCTCCGCACACCCGGCTGGGGGCGGGTTAGCGACTGAGGATGAGGTCCTGGGTAGGCGTCCTCTAGACTCGTCGGAACCGGCCGGCCGGGGGACAGTCGTGGGGCTGAAGACGGGTGGTCCGTGTCCAGGAAACCAGGACTGTTGATATCTGGGGGCAAAGTGCCATGAGAACGGCATTTGCGGGCCAGGTGACCCAGAGACAAAAGGAAATAGCTCGTTACAGAGAATATGAGAATGTGAAAACTAATTCGACAAAAAATTCTCCTCCCGGCCCTCCACCGGGGACAGAGCGGTCTTACCACCTCCGGAGCTAACATCTTGGTCCCTGGGTTGAGCGTCTACGGACAGACTGGGAGCCTTCCGGGTCATTGAGGGGGTCCGTGAGACGGGGGCGTCCGCTTCCTGCGGAGTGCTCGACGCTGGGGCTGAGAGCTGGGCCCGGGTTGAGGCGGAGCAGGGTGTTTCATAGCCACAGGAGGACGCCCTCGGCGAGCAGACGGGGCATGGCCCATGGCGGCAGGCTTGCGGCGGGGCAGGATGTGCAGTGGCCTCCGTCTGCCTCACTGCTGAGGACTGCTGGGCAGAGTCGTCAACGGTGGCGCCGAATAGACGGAGCTGGGAGACGGGGGTGTGGGAGAAGGTGTGCCTTGTCTGCCTCCCGCATTTCGACCAGGTCCAGTCCAAAGGTGCGTTTCTGGACCACAAGGGGTGGCCATCGCCTGTTCGAGTGCCGGCGCTTCTGACCTCCGTGGCCCGGGGGTGCGGTTGGTCATCCAGCGCAGTTCCTGCAGCACATCAAGAACAGGACTACCCAAGGTGCAAGTTTTGAAGCGCCTTGGCCTGGCGTTGGTTGCAGGAAGGGCCGTGGCGTGCAGAGTGGAAGCGGTCTGGGACCGTTCCACCACGAGGGTAGTGAGAGCGGAGGAGCGAAGAAGCCTTGGCTTTGCTCAACTCGTCATGCACGTCCAGGAAGAAAGGAACGGGGGGGGCGTGGCTGTGAGCAGAGCACCTGCCTGCGGGACCGATCAAGTAGCCCGGGAAAGCATAGCGGATCTCCGTGCGTCAGGCTCAGGCTGGGCGGCAGACCCGAAGGTGGCAGCCTAGGCGAGCGATCAGCATCCGATGCCGCTGTAACGCTCTCCGATGCAGCGGTGATGTCATCCAATTCTGAAGCAAGCTAGCGTGCCGGGGAGGCGGGCGGTTCGAGGGGGTTTACCCGGCGAACAGAGCCCGTCATATTCCCCAAATCGCCTTCATCGCCCGTGGCGCCTGCGTCAATCCCGTAGGAAGGAGGCGAGGCGCGAGGGGCGGCTGAAGTGGCTTTCTCTCATTACAAAAGAAAGCTGTGCGACCGCAATGCTATAACGGCCATGTTCTCACACTGAGAAGATGAACCATTGGAGAGAATGCTCATCCCGGGCTCAGATGGAAGCAAACAAGCGTGCCGGGGAGGCGGGAGGTTCGAGGGGGTTTACCTGGCGAACAGAGCCCGTCATTGTCCCCAAATCGTGTTCATCGCCCGCAGCGCCTGCGTCAATCCCGTAGGAAGGAGGCGAGGCGCGGGGGGCGGCTGAAACGGCTTTCTCTCATTACAAAAGAAAGCCACACGACCGCAATGTTGCCATGGCTATGTTCTTGCACTGAGAACATAAACCATTCATAAAACGCTGCCTGCGTGTGATCGCAGCCCAGGCATGCAAGACAGTGTTTTATGACCGAGAGAGGTGGGGAGCAATCACCGCATCCAGAAACTACACGGGGGCGGAAATTACATCTTTATAAAGACGCGTCCTGAAAAGGACGTTCAACGCCGCTGTGTAATGCTCTTTCAGAGAAATAAACTCTTTTACGGAGAGAATCACTCTTTCAACTCTTTTAACTCTGCGCTGTCGAAGCGCCCAGGGGCAAACTGCACGCCGGCAGTGAAGAGAAAAGCCGCTGTAGTGCGCCGTAAATCCAACAGCAAAGCAGAGCGTCAGAGGATCAGAAGCAGGATCAGTTGTGTTACTCGCAGCTGACTGCAAACACACGACCATCGGCTCCGAAGAAAATTACTGAATGAACGAGCGTATTTCTCTCGCCTTTATATCCGTATCCGGAGGCGGAGTATGCAAATACTGTTCGCCAACTCTCATTGGCCTTTTTTCATAGATCAGAGGTATCTTTCGGCGCTCAAGAGAGACCCCTAGTGTCGCTTCTTCGACACGACGTCGAAGTGAGCGACAGACGGGGAATCCAAGTTAGAGTAAAAGTAAACTGCATTTTCATGAAGAAATCTCAATTACAGTGTTATGTAAGGAAATTTGAGCGATGTTCCTCATTTAATCATATGAAGGCCTTGTGTTTGCTGCCAGATTTAAATAAATTCATCTGAGCTGTTAACATAATCTATAATGTGCTTGCAGAGCAAAGTTGAGAAATAAATTATGTAACATTGTGTCTCAGTGTCCAAGTATTATTTAAACAACCGTTGAGTTGAAATAGCCGTAGAAACTCTGATAGCTGATTAGAGATAACTGATTGATTTAAGGGAGAAAGAGCACTGAATTAATGAAGTTATAAACCCCATGTTTTGCGGTTTGCTGTGAATGAATCATTGTGCAGAATTTTGAGTGTACACAGTTTAAACTCCACACTGTGCGTAGTTGCGGTATTTGTTCATTGTGCATGTGCTTGGAATGTTTCTATATTTCTTGTGCATGGCTGGAACAGAATTTGTGTGTGTTTGTCCCCATAGCAACCACTAGTCATGGGCACTTGGAGGTAATTCCTGGTCAAACTGTGACAGTGCATCTCACTAGCCAGCGATGTTTGTAAACAAACCGTCCTGTATAGTGCAAGCTAATGCATCATATCACTAAGCTAAAGCTGGTTATTGGTTTGCATATGTTTGTAGCAGTTAGCTTCAGCATGTGTATGTGTGGCTAATCTGAGTGTTTAAACTTTAAAGCACCTCTCTCAACTCTGTCCCTCTTGCTTCTCACACATTTTTATCTACCTGCTTATCTAAATTTAAATTTAAACCATTTTAGCTAAGGAAATATCTTTGCATAAGACTAGGGATTCCCAAATAGCACATTGACCTAGTGACATTGAGTAAAGAAAGGCACACACTCATGGTATGGTCAAGGCATGGGAGTTCAAAATGCAGCAGCCATGACCATTAATCATGAAGTGATGGCCTAAACTTAAGCAGTGGTTAACTAGAGTACTTTACCTCGATCGAGGGAAACGGCGCTGGAAACAAGCGATTCACCCGGTCAGATTGTCGACGTGTACCAAGTTCTACGGGCTCGGACCTGAGAGAACACGGGACGAGACTGACTCAACCCTGAGATCGTAAGGGTGTTAGGTGCTGCCCAGCCCGCAGCTCTGCAAATAATAATTTACAACATAAGGTTCTAAAATGTCTGCCCGAAGGTAAAATTCATAAATATAGCTGCAAGCAGCAATGCGATTCCTCCTCAAAAAGGCAAATCATTTAAAATTAGTCAGTAGAGGGTTGGGGTTAAACCCTCCCAATAAAGAAATCCAAAAAACATGTCTTTCTGTCTGAATCCTAAACTAAACATTTTCAGTGTACAGGAAAATCCATGATGCCGGACCTTATGGATCCTGGAGGCTTTTTTGTTTACAATGAGAAATTGTACATTAAGTTTCAGAAGAACTGAATAAATGGGGAGGAAATGCCGTCACTTTGAATGTGGGACATTTGGGCATGGTCTGATGCACCCCCTAAGGGTGAATGTGGGCCATTCTTGGTTTGAGGGTTACTGTTGGCCTGTAGTATCAATGTACCAAATTAGTACATTTTTGAACAGAAAATAGGACATTAAGGCATAGCCTGTAGCACCCCTTAATGGCGAATATGGGCAATTCTTGGTTTGTGGGTTCCTGTTGGCCTGCAGTATCAATGTACCAAATTAGAAAATTTTTGACCAGAAAATGGGAATTTTGGGCGTGGCCTGCTGCACCCCTTAAGGGCGAATGCGGGCCATTCTTGGTTTGTGGATTCCTGTTGGCCTGTAGTATCAACATACAAAATTAGAACATTTTTGACCAGAAAATGTGAATTTTGGAAATGGCCTATAGCGCCCCCTAAGGGCGAATGTGGGCCATTCTTGGTTTGTGGGTTCCTGTTGGCCTGTAGTATCAATGTACCAAATTTGAAAATGTTTGACCAGAAAATGGGAATTTTGGACATGGCCTGTAGCACCCCCTAATGGCAAATATGGGCAATTCTTGGTTTGTGGGTTCCTGTTGGCCTGTAGTATCAATATACCAAATTAGAAAATTTTTGACCAGAAAATGGGAATTTTGGGCGTGGCCTTTAGTGCCCCCTAAGGGCGAATGTGGGATATTCTTTACGCAGTACTTCAGAGTGATGTCATCTTGAAGCGTGTTAGGTTTGAAAAACCATTAGTCAAAATTACATTAGATTTTTTGACACATGTATATTGATAAAATGTGGACATTTACATAAACACGCCCCTTTCAGCCATATTGTATCGTATTCATTTTTCCTAAGTAACGTTTTCAAAGACATCAATTCTACACATGTGTACCAAATTTCAAGTCAATTGCAGCTACGGTTCAGGAGGAGAAGAGTTTTGTAGGTTTTCGCAAATTTTCACGTTACAGGAAAATCCATCATGGTGGAAGTTACGGGTCCTTGAGGCTTTTGAAATGAGACATGAACATCAAGTTTCAGTATAATTGGACAAATGGCGTAGAAATGCCATCACTTTGAAAAAAATTTTTTGGCCGTGGCCTGTAGCGCCACCTATGGGCAAATGTGGTCCATTCTTGGTTGGGGGTACCCGTTGGCATGGAGTATCAATGTGCCAATTTAGAAAATTTTTGAGCAGAGACTTTTTGAGATATTGGGGCTCAAGGAGAATAATAATAAATTTAGCTGCAAGCAGCCATTACCGGGGCCAAGCGTAAAGAAGATGACAAGACATGCCAACATGGCTGGAATGGTCAGACCAACTGCAGCAAGTAGCACTTAAAGACATGTAAAGATGAATTTAGGCAAATGGATGAAAAATCAGAAACATTAACTAAAAATATGATTTAATTGATTATCACTTTTGAAAAATAGGTGGTGCAGTTGATGCGGTTTATGATTTTTGGACAAACTGTTCAGAAGTTATAATCAAAAATAGCCATTTTTTGTATCTCCGGATCAGTAGGTGGCGCTGCACCAAAACGCAGCATGTAGCCTCAGGTCATGCTTGTGATGACATGTACCAATTTTGGTCTGAATACAATTAAGTGTTGCGGAGATACGGCCTTACGTTTGTTTTTGCAAGCGCTACGTAAAATTTGTTTGTGCGTTTATCAAAAACGGTTTGACGAATCAACTTGAATTCCATAACTTTTTGTCGGCACTGCTTGAAGATGATCTGGTGCAATTTTGGTGAAAATTGGACAATCCGTCTAGGACGAGTTCGCAATAGTAGGTTTTTTGGACAATTCAAAATGGCGGAAAATATTTTATGACGGAAAATGACGTCATATGGTGCATTCGAATCGTCATGAGCTCAGGAATCAGAGGAAAAAACAATTTTGTTGATAGGCCTTACGGTTCAAAAGTTATTAGCATAATATTTTTGAAAATTTGGACAGGAGGTGGCGCTAGAGGGAGTGAGTTAGAGACACCAAAATTGGTGTATTTGATTATTGGACTGTCCTCTATCAGAATGTCAAACCATTACAACTTTCCCGCATACGCTTCTATGGGCAGCCATAGATGCCCAGTCGGAAGAAGAAGAAGAAGAAAAATAATAATAAATATAGCTGCAAGCAGCCATTACCGGGGCCAAGCGCAAAGATGATGACAAGACATGCCAACATGGCTGGAATGGTCAGACCAACTGCAGCAAGTAGCAATTAAAGAGATGTAAAGATGAATTTAGGCAAATGGATGAAAAATCAAAAACATTAACTAAAAATATGATTTAATTGTTTATCACTTTCGACAAATAGGTGGTGTAGTTGATGCGGTTTATGATTTTTGGACAAACCGTTCAAAGTTATAAACAAAAATAGCCATTTTTTGTATCTCCGGACCAGTAGGTGGCGCTGCACCGAAACGCAGCATGTAGCCTCATGTCATGCTTGTGATGACATGTACCAAGTTTGGTCTGAATACAATGAAGCGTTCCTTAGATACAGCCTTACATTTGTTTTTGCAAGTGCTACTTAAAATTTGTTTGTGCGTTTATCGAAACGGTTTGTCGAATCAACTTGAATTCCATAACATTTTGTCGGCCCTGCTTGAAGATGATCTGGTACAATTTTGGTGAAAATCGGACAAGCCGTCTAGGACGAGTTCGCAAAAGAAGGTTTTTTGGACAATTCAAAATGGCGGACATATTTTTATGACGGAAAATGACGTCATAGAGTGCAATCGAATCGGCATGAGCTCAGAAATCAGAGGAAAAATGAATTTTGTTGATAGGCCTTACGGTTCAAAAGTTATTAGCATAATATTTTTGAAACTTTGGACAGGTGGTGGCGCTAGAGGGAATGAGTTAGAGACACCAAAATTGG
Source organism: Moxostoma hubbsi (assembly GCA_032164185.1). Classification (NCBI taxonomy): domain Eukaryota; kingdom Metazoa; phylum Chordata; class Actinopteri; order Cypriniformes; family Catostomidae; genus Moxostoma; species Moxostoma hubbsi. Next base: position 31,444,186 of record JAVLUX010000006.1, read on the forward strand.
TGTATTTGATGTTGGGACTGTCCTCTATCAGAATGTCAGACCGTTACAACTTTCCCGCATACGCTTCTATGGGCTACCATAGACGCCCAGTCAGAAGAAGAATAACAATAATAACTAGGTGGCGCTGTTTCAAAACTTCTCTATCTCCTTCAGGGCATCGTACTGATGACCCATACCGAGTTTTGTAACAATTCATTCATGCGTTCAAAAAATACAACATTTTAGCACTTAATTCAAATTGGCCGACAGCCAAAATGGCCGATCTGAGAAAATTGGATATCAGTCGACTCGGCATGATGCCCTGAATGTAACAAGGCCACTTTTATGATTTTTAGACAAACCGTTCAGAAGTTATAAACAAAAATAGCAATTTTTTTGTATCTCCGGACCAGTAGGTGGCGCTGCGCCGAAACGCAGCATGTAGCCTCAGGTCATGCTTGTGATGACATGTACCAAGTTTGGTCTGAATACAATTAAGCGTTGCGGAGATACAGCCTTACGTTTGTTTTTGCAAGCTCTACGTAAAATTTGATTGTGCGTTTTTCGAAAACGGTTTGACAAATCAACTTGATTTCCATAACTTTCTGTTGGCTCTGCTTGAAGATGATCTGGTGCAATTTTGGTGAAAATCGGACAAACCGTCTAGGACGAGTTCGCAAAAGTAGGTTTTTTGGACAATTCAAAATGGGGGAAAATTTTTTAAGACGGAAAATGACGTCATAGGGTGCAATCGAATCGTCATGAGCTCATGAATCAGAGGAAAAAAGAATTTTGTTGATAGGCCTTACGGTTCAAAAGTTATTAGCATAATATTTTTGAAAATTTGGACAGATGGTGGCGCTAGAGGGAATGAGTTAGAGACACCAAAATTGGTCAATTTGATGTTGGGACTGTCCTCTATCAGAATGTCAAACCGTTACAACTTTCCCGCATACGCTTCTATGGGCTGCCATAGATGCCCAGTCGGAAGAAGAAGAAGAAGAAGAAGAAGAAGAAGAAGAAGAATTAAAGCTGCAAGCAGCGATGACGGGCCCAAGCCGGTTGCACCGCAACCCTGGTGCCTTTAGTTACCGGGCTCATTTCCACTTGGTGGCTTTCGGAAAACAAAGGATGATGGACACAGCAACAACTCAAAAATATAGCTGCAAGCAGCAATGCGATTCCTCCTCAAAATGGCAAATCATTTAAAATTGATCAATAGAGGGTTGGGGTTAAACCCTCCCAATGAAAAATCCAAAAAACATGTCTTTCTGTCTGAATCCTAAACTAAACATTTTCAGTGTACAGGAAAATCCATCATGCCGGACCTTATGGATCCTGGAGGGTTTTTTGTTTACAATGAGAAATGAGGTATGTTCACCAGGTTTCAGAAAAACTAAATAAATGGGGTGGAAATACAATCACTTTGAAAAAATGACATTTGGGCATGGCCTGTAGCGCCCCCTAAGGGCGAATGTGAGCCATTCTTGGTTTGTAGGTTCCTGTTGGCCTGTAGTATTAATGTACCAAATTAGAAAGTATTTGACAAAAAATGTGCAATTTGGGAATGGCCTTTAGCACCCCCTAAGGGCGAATGTGAGACATTCTTGGTTTGTGGATTTCTGTTGGCCTGTAGTGTCAATATACCAAATTAGAACATTTTTGACCATAAAATGGGAATTTTGGGCATAGCTTGTAGCGCCCCCTAATGGCGAATATGGGCAATTCTTTGTTTGTGGGTTCCTGTTGGCCTGTAGTATCAATGTACCAAATTAGAACATTTTTGACCAGCAAATGGGAATTTAGGGCGTGGCCTGTAGCGCCCCCTAAGGGCGAATGTGGGCCATTCTTGGTTTGTGGATTCCTGTTGGCCTGTAGTATCAATATACAAAATTAGAACATTTTTGACCACAAAATGGGAATTTTGGGCATGGCCTGTAGCGCCCCCTAAGGGAGAATGTGGGATATTCTTTACGCAGTACTTCAGAGTGATGTCATCTTGAAGTATATATATATAGGTCTGTTTCTAACCCACACCTATAATATCACTTCTGAAGGCATGGATTAAACCACTGGAGTGGTATGGATTACTTTTATGCTGCATTTATGTGATTTTTGTAGCTTCTGAGTTCTGATCACCGTTCAAGTCATTGAAAGGTCCAACAGGGTTGAGATAATCTTCTAAAAAGCTTAATTTGTGTTCACTAGAAGAAAGAAAATAATACACATCTGGGATGGAATGAGGGTGAGTATACGATGAGAGAAATTTATTTTTGGGGTGAAAACCATTTGTAGGCCTACTTTTTATTTACTTGGAAAATTGTTACTGTCTCTTTAAGAGGATTTTAAACGCATTTCATTCAAGGCACAGTCTGTGCGGCTTGTTTTATTGAGTTTAATCTTTTGAGAACTGTGAAGTCTCATTATTTTCATGCTGTTACATCTGTATTCATTTCAGAGATTAATTGATTGAGATTGTGAAACTACATACAACCGACAAACCTCCATGAAGATGCGAGTAAAAATGAGATGCCTCGCGCTGTCAGACACAACGCTGATAATCATTCTCGGAAGTGTTGATACTAGATTTAGATTCGCGATTTCTTCATCAACTGTTTATGTTCACTTGAGACAAAACAGACAATATATCATGTATTTTGACATTTTGTTGTATGAAATTGTCCGTTCAAACGCAAGAAGAAGCGAATGCGATCTCTCATCGGGGCTCGTGAGTTAGACGTGACGCTGCTCGCTGTTTCACACAAATATTTATTTGAGTTGTTTTGCCATTTGTTGAGTTGAATGGTGTAAAATCGCTTGAAAGTTCAAACAGGAAAGTGTTAAAAACACATACAACAGACAAACATTGCTCGCATTGATGATGCGAGTAAAAATGAGATCGCCTCACTATCGCGTGCTGTCAGTGAACACGCAGATGAAATATCATTCTCGGAAGTATTGATACTTTAGGATCGATCTGTCCATCCCTTCTTTCTTTAGACATATATTTCATGTTTGTGTGATAAGTGTTCGCGGAGTTTCACTTGATTTTTCTGACGTGTATCAGACAGGTGATCGCTAAGACAGATTCGGCGCACCCTGTTTATTTTCGTTATTTTACAAAAGCTCAAGGTTTTGTTGTTATTGTAAGTGTACACAAATAAAAGTAGACCTTTTATAGTTTGTAATGATCTCTTCCATGTATCTGAATGGGCAAAAATGACGCAGTATTTTGTTTAAATTTTTTCCGCTGTTTAGAACAATGCATCTGAAAGGACATTACAGCGCCATTGTTGACCCCCGTAATAATGCAAGAATTCAATATTCCCGATTTCAGATTCCACGCAAACATTTATTTGAGTTGTAATGCCATTTGTTGAGTTGAATAGTGTAAAATCGCTTGAATATTCAAACTGGGAAGCAGTAAAACACATCTCACTGACCTTTGTGCAGTAACTCTCATCGGGGCTCGTGCGTTAGACGCGACGCATCTCGCGGTTTCACACAAAACTGCTCACAAACATTTATTTGAGATGTTTTGCCATTTGTTGAGATGAATAGCATAAAATCGCGTGAATGTTCCAAATGTCAAGCATTAAACACACAATTGACACCTTTGTGCAGACACAGGCTACATCCATCTGGCTTGGAGCTCCACCCACTAGTAGACAGAATTGCTCCATTAGAGAGATTTCTCCAGTAAAAGTGCATTTGGTAGACAGAGTTACACCAGCAGAGGGAGCCTCTTTGCTCAGCCAATGTAAGTGAATGGGATTTTACTTGTAGACCGTATTAATCCTGTAGAGGGGGTCAATTTTGCTCAGCCATTGTAAATCAATGGGATTTTTTACATTTTTGATCGTCATTTATATAAAAAGCTTAAGTCGCATCAGGTAAAAAAAGACATTCCAGCAAACTTCAGAACAGTCCCCAGGTCTGTGGTAAGTTGGGTACTTATAGCATTAAAGCTCTTGGAGGTAAGGTTGTTGAAATTTTAGTAAGTAAAATAGTATTAATAATAATAATATTAATAAATGTATGTAACATAACAATATGTTGGCTTTCTCAAGCACACATAGTTATGTCATCTTGAAGCATGTTAGGTTTGAAAAACCATCAATCAAAATTACATTTGGTTTATTGACACTAATATATTGAGGCAATGTGGTCATTTACATAAACACGCACCTTTCAGCCATTTTGTATTGTATTCATTTTTGCTAAGTAACAAATTGAAAGACATCAATTCTACACATGGGTACCAAATGGCAAGTCAATTGGATCTACGGTTCAAGAGAAGACGACTTTTGTAGGTTTTGGCAAGTTTTCACTGTACAGGACAATCCATTAGGGCAGAAGTTATGGGTCCTTGAGGCTTTTTTGTTCCCCATGAGAAATGAGGCATGTACACCAGGTTTGAGAATAATTGGACAAATGGCTTGGAAATGCCATGACTTTGAAAATATTTTTTTGGGGCGTGGCCTGTAGCGCCACCTATGGGCGAATGTGGGCCAGTCTTGGTTTGGGGGTACCCGTTGGCATGGAGTATCAATGTGCCAATTTAGAAAATTTTTGACCAGTGACTTTTTGAGATATTGGGGCTCAAGGAGAATAATAATAATAATAATAATAATAATAATAAAACTGTCAATAACAATAGATTCCCTCCTATCGGAGGAATCTAATAATAATAATAATAAAACTGTCAATAACAATAGATTCCCTCCTATCGGAGGAATCTAATAATAAAACTGTCAATTACAATAGATTCCCTCCTATCGGAGGAATCTAATAATAATAATAATAAATATAGCTGCAAGCAGCAATGCGATTCCTCCTCAAAATGGCAAATCATTTAAAATTGATCAATAGAGGGTTGGGGTTAAACCATCCCAATGAAAAAATCCAAAAAACATGTCTTTCTGTCTGAATCCTAAACTAAACATTTTCAGTGTACAGGAAAATCCATCATGCCGGACCTTATAGATCCTGGAGGGTTTTTGTTTACAATGAGAAATGAGGTATGTTCACCAGGTTTCAGAAAAACTAAATAAATGGGGTGGAAATACAATCACTTTGAAAAAATGACATTTGGGCATGGCCTGTAGCGCCCCCTAAGGGCGAATGTGAGCCATTCTTGGTTTGTAGGTTCCTGTTGGCCTGTAGTATCAATGTACCAAATTAGAAAGTTTTTGACCAAAAAATGTGCAATTTGGGAATGGCCTTTAGCGCCCCCTAAGGGCGAATGTGAGACATTCTTGGTTTGTGGATTCCTGTTGGCCTGTAGTGTCAATATACCAAATTAGAACATTTTTGACCATAAAATGGGAATTTTGGGCATAGCCTATAGCGCCCCCTAATGGCGAATATGGGCAATTCTTGGTTTGTGGGTTCCTGTTGGCCTGTAGTATCAATGTACCAAATTAGAACATTTTTGACCAGCAAATGGGAATTTAGGGCGTGGCCTGTAGCGCCCCCTAAGGGCGAATGTGGGCCATTCTTGGTTTGGGGGTACCCGTTGGCATGGAGTATCAATGTGCCAATTTAGAAAATTTTTGACCAGTGACTTTTTGAGATATTGGGGCTCAAGGAGAAGAAGAATAATAAATAATAATAATAATAATAATAATAATAATAAAACTGTCAATAACAATAGATTCCCTCCTATCGGATGAATCTAATAATAATAAAACTGTCAATAACAATAGATTCCCTCCTACCGGAGGAATCTAATAATAATAATAATAATAATAATAATACTGTCAATTACAATAGATTCCCTCCTATCGGAGGAATCGTCTAGGTTACGTATGTAACCTCCGTTTCCTGATGGAGGGAACGAGACGTCGTGTCGAAGAAGCGACACTAGGGGTCTCTCTTGAGCGCCGAAAGATACCTCTGATCTATGAAAAAACTCCAATGAGAGTTGGCAACAGTATTTGCATACTCCGCCTCCGGATACGGATATAAAGGCGAGAGAAATACGCTCGTTCATTCAGAATCGCTCTTAATAAACTCTGCGCTGTCGAAGCGCTCAGGGGCAAACTGCACGCCGGCAGAGAAGAGAAAAGCCGCTGAAGGTGCGCTGTAAATCCAACAGCAGCAGCGCGTCAGAGGATCAGAAGCAGGGTAAGTTGTGTGTAGCACAGCAGACAGCATTCACACGACCATCGGCTCTGAAGAAAATTACTGAATGAACGAGCGTATTTCTCTCGCCTTTATATCCGTATCCGGAGGTGGAGTATGCAAATACTGTTCGCCAACTCTCATTGGCCTTTTTTCATAGATCAGAGGTATCTTTCGGCGCTCAAGAGAGACCCCTAGTGTCGCTTCTTCGACACGACGTCGAAGTGAGCGACAGATGGGGAACTAATAATAATAATAATAATAATACTGTCAATTACAATAGATTCCCTCCTATCGGAGGAATCTAATAATAATAATAATAATAATAATACTGTCAATTAAAATAGATTCCCTCCTATCGGAGTAATCTAATAATAATAATAATAATAATAATACTGTCAATAACAATAGATTCCCTCCTACCGGAGGAATCTAATAATAAAACTGTCAATAACAATAGATTCCCTCCTACCGGAGGAATCTAATTAACAAAAATAATGTGAGATGGGTCACTTAAAATTCTCCTAGCTTCCCTTACTGTTCTTACATAGATTTGATGCTATAATAGTACTTCTGTCAGTTCCTGTCAGTTTCATTGCTGTATGCGTCAGGTGCTTCAGTCTAGATTTTGATTTCACAGTAAGGTTTCTGTACCATGTGGTTAAACCATAACTTATAACACTCTAATATAGCTTTGTTAAAAAGCACAAGGATTTTGTTGTTCACCCCATAGTATCGTAGTCAACACAAAGAATACCGTCTTTGATAAAGTTGACCATATACCAGATCTACATTTGTCCCAAGTAAGTGAACTACCTATGTAGACTCCGAGATACTTAAAGGACTGCATTTGATGAATTTCCTGGCTATGTATGAATACAGGTCTATGGTCACCAATGCCGCTAGGATTTAGGTTTAAATAATTGGTATCACACAAACCAACAAATGACTCAATTTCAGAGTAATAAATAGAAGTGCTATCATGCTTGTTTAGTAAACTTAATATAGCAATTAGGGCTGTCAATCGATAAAATGTTTTAATCTAATTAATTACATGATGTCCCAATTAATTAATTGCGATTAATCGCATATAAAAATATTTGCTGAGAAAGTCCCTCATATAACAATAACTAAATATATAATGATTATACATATTTATATCAATATATAATTATACATAGTTATCTTTAAATATAAAAAAATTATATATATATATAAAATATTCAGATAATTAATCTGAATTAATCTAAGAGTTAATCATTGATAAGACAATACAAAAAGCAGCTTTGGAATACAATGTATTGTTTACTACCATATTATTGATCATAAGTCAATCAGCAATCCATTTCACAAGTGAATTTGTCAATCATTTGGAGATTTATTATGAGGGCCCAATGTACACCTGCATAAGATATTTTTTTTAATTAATACTTACAAAACTTTTACATCTAGAGCCAAGAGGTATATTAAAACAAATAACAACAAAAAGGAAAATAAATAAACAGTTTAAATAAAAACGTCTCGGTTACTGTTGTAACCTCCGTTCCCCGAGGGAGGGAACGAGATGCAGTGTCAAAGGAAGTGACACAAAGGGGTCTTCTCGGACGCCGAATCGTACTTCTGAACCTGAGAAAAGGCCAATGTCAAGTTGGCAGACAGAATTTGCATGCCCCGCCCCGGACATACGGGTATAAAGGGAAGCGGGGCAGTGAATGCCCGTCAGGATTTTGCACTGAGGAGCCGAAAGGATGAAGCACAGCCATTTATAGTGCAAGGTCTAGTGCCGTGGCAGGAGGGACACTACGTCTCGTTCCCTCCCTCGGGGAACGGAGGTTACAACAGTATCCGAGATGTTCCCCTTCTGTCACTCTCTAGTGTCAAAGGAAGTGACACAAGGGGTCCATATAAAAATGGCATGCACTGACCGTGTGACGTGACTGTCGAAGCAGGGGCAAAGCAGGCTATTGCGTGTTAGAGGCACCTGAACCGAATGCACGTCACCCTCCCCAACGCCCCCTCAAAGAGTTTTAGCATATCCACCTTTGGTTTTCCCGCACCCCTGAGGGAAAAAGGTATTACATGCTAACATGGGAGCAAGCCCAGCAGTCACGGCCTTCTCTCTCACTATGTCTCTCACATAGGATGTAAAGCGGCTGGGGCCCAACCTAAGTCGGGGAAGGCGGTCATACGCCGTCTCCAAACAGAGGCTAGCCCACTGGATCGTTGATGCTATCGCCTTAGCCTATCACGCCCAGGGCGTGCCCGCCCCCCTGCAGGTCTGAGCACACTCTACTAGAAGTGTGGCGTCCTCGTGGGCACTGAGCCACGGCACCTCCCTAGCAGACAACTGCAGAGCAGCGGGCTGGGCAACACCCAATACCTTTGCCAGATTTTACAATCTAAGGGTTGAGTCGGTCTCGTCCCGTGTTTTGTCAGGTCCGAGCCGGTAGAACTCGGTAACGCGGCACAACCGACCAGGTGTTCCGCTTGCATCTTGCGCCCATCACCAATGTGATCCAGTGCGCCTTCTGTCCGAGGTCAGCCACTGAGCATCGCTGCCTGGATGCTTTTTTCCTCCCTAGCCTTCTGGCCTGTGAATTCAGCAGAGCAACTCGCGGTTAGACCCAGTACGAGTCTTAGGGCTCTGTACTGGGGTCGAGCTCCATGGGCATAGTCCGCCTCTCGGCGGACCCGCGTTTATTTCAGGCAGCCCCGCTGCCTCGGCCCCGTGTCTGTAGAGTCTCCCCCTTCATTAGACTGGACCTACCACCGCGCCGTTTCCCACGTCCGGCTTCACAACCCTTGTGGTGTATTTGCCATACATTACCTCCCCCTGGGCTGGGCAGGGTGTGGCCTCTGCAGGGTCTTCCCCTCCTGAAAGAATAGGAAATCTGCAGGCCGGACAGCTACCTTTCCTCCAGTCCTGCCTCAGTGCCCGGCACGCCAGCGCCGACGAGTTCTGAAGACACCTCCTTAGACTTCTTCCTCAGTCTCTAAGCTGCCCCCTGCTGGGTGCATGGAGCAGGGTTAATGCTTCGAGGCTTCTCTCAGCACCGCTATTCTCGGGACACCTGTTGCGCCCGACAGGCTCTCCCCACAAAAATGTGGCCATTTTTTTTTCTCTTTATTGTTAGTAAGCATGTTTAACACAACCTTTTAAGTCGGGACGCATACAGAATAATCGGTAAAGAGCTAATGATTAATCATTGCAATAATCGCCAAATAGTCAAATAATCATTATAATAATTGTTAGATTAATTGATTATCAAAATAATTGTTAGTTGCAGCCCTATTGTGAAGTTTCTCGAATGTTTTCTTTCTCTTTGAGCAAATCGACAGCAAACTCATCATCGCTACTACAGCTTGTAAAAAAAAAAATCTGTTTTCGTTTTTCGATCTGCTAGTTAGAGAAATCGCTTATTTGTCATTTGTATTGTGATTTCATGTTGTTTTTTTGCTACATTTTCCAAAGTAGTTCTTCTCATCTGTGTGATGAGAAGTGAAGGCAGACCAGCTGTTGGCCGCGCACTATCTCATCCGGTGAAGGGCAGACCAGCTGAAATGTGCATTGCACCTCCTAATATATAAAACATTTTGGTCAATTAGAGAAACCTATTGTAAATGCATGAATGTGTTAACATGATCATTCTCCTCACTTTTAATGTGAAAGGGCCATTCGTTGCGATTCGTTTCACAATATTGCATCACCTCTGTTGTGCAAATGCCTTTACAGTTCCTAAAGTCAAGAGCGATTGTTGTTGGTGAAAAGGGGATGACTTGTAGCTTGTCAAAGGAACCCAAATATTAGCTTGTTCAGAGGTGTTTGATTAGTGTTAAAAATAAACTAATGCTTAACTAAATTCACTTATGCTGCCTTCAAGTGCCCCTGGGAAATTCCTACTTCCAAGTTGAACAGTGGTTATGGCAACTTGTCACTCATTTAAGACAAAAACAAAATACAGGAGTAGCCAAAACAATAAACTATGAATGATGGTAGTGTTTTTTGTTGTTGTACCATGTACACTACCGTTCAGAAGTTTGGGGTCACCCAAACAATTTTGTGTTTTCCTGAAAAGTCACACTTATTCACCACCATACGTTGTGAAATGAATAGAAAATAGAGTCAAGACATTGACAAGGTTAGAAATAATGATTTGTATTTGAAATAAGATTTTTTTTACATCAAACTTTGCTTTCGTCAAAGAATCCTCCATTTGCAGCAATTACAGCATTGCAGACCTTTGGCATTCTAGCTGTTAATTTGTTGAGGTAATCTGGAGAAATTGCACCCCACGCTTCCAGAAGCAGCTCCCACAAGTTGGATTGGTTGGATGGGCACTTCTTGCGTACCATACGGTCAAGCTGCTCCCACAACAGCTCAATGGGGTTCAGATCTGGTGACTGCGCTGGCCACTCCATTACCGATAGAATACCAGCTGCCTGCTTCTGCTCTAAATAGTTCTTGCACAATTTGGAGGTGTGTTTAGGGTCATTGTCCTGTTGTAGGATGAAATTGGCTCCAATCAAGCGCTGTCCACTGGGTATGGCATGGCGTTGCAAAATGGAGTGATAGCCTTCCTTATTCAGAATCCCTTTTACCCTGTACAAATCTCCCACCTTACCAGCACCAAAGCAACCCCAGACCATTATATTACCTCCACCATGCTTAACAGATGGCGTCAGGCATTCTTCCAGCATCTTTTCATTTGTTCTGCGTCTCACAAACGTTCTTCTTTGTGATCCAAACACCTCAAACTTGGATTCATCTGTCCACAACACTTTTTTCCAGTCTTCCTCTGTCCAATGTCTGTGTTCTTTTGCCCATCTTAATCTTTTTCTTTTATTGGCCAGTCTCAGATATGGCTTTTTCTTTGCCACTCTGCCCTGAAGCCCAGAATCCCGCAGCCGCCTCTTCACTGTATATGTTGACACTGGTGTTTTGCGGGTACTATTTAATGAAGATGCCAGTTGGGGACCTGTGAGGCGTCTGTTTCTCAAACTAGAGACTCTAATGTACTTATCTTCTTGCTCAGTTGTGCAACGCGGCCTCCCACTTCTTTTTCTACTCTGGTTAGAGCCTGTTTGTGCTGTCCTCTGAAGGGAGTAGTACACACCGTTGTAGGAAATCTTCAATTTCTTAGCAATGTCTCGCATGGAATAGCCTTCATTTCTAAGGACAAGAATAGACTGTCGAGTTTCAGATGAAAGTTCTCTTTTTCTGGCCATTTTGAGCGTTTAATTGACCCCACAAATGTGATGCTCCAGAAACGCAATCTGCTCAAAGGAAGGTCAGTTTTGTAGCTTCTGTAACGACCTAAACTGTTTTCAGATGTGTGAACATGATTGCACAAGGGTTTTCTAATCATCAATTAGCCTTCTGAGCCAATGAGCAAACACATTGTACCATTAGAACACTGGAGTGATAGTTGCTGGAAATGGGCCTCTATACACCTATGTACATATTGCACCAAAAACCAGACATTTGCAGCTAGAATAGTCATTTACCACATTAGCAATGTATAGAGTGTATTTCTTCAAAGTTAAGACTAGTTTAAAGTTGTCTTCATTGAAAAGTACAGTGCTTTTCCTTCAAAAATAAGGACATTTCAATGTGACCCCAAACTTTTGAACGGTAGTGTATATGTATATAGAAGTATATTTACTTATACATGTATACAGTATAAGTATATATATACAGTATATACAGTTGAAGTCAGAAGTTTACATACACCAAATATATTTAAACTCAGTTTTTCACAATTCCTGACATTTAATCATAGAAAACATTCCCTGTCTTAGGTCAGTTAGGATCAATACTTTATCTTAAGATTGTGAAATGTTGAGGCCTGGGTAGCTAAGCGAGAATTGACAATGACCACCACCCCAGGAGTCGCGAGTTCGAATCCAGGGTGTGCTAAGTGACTCCAGCCAGTTCTCCTAAGCAACCAAATTGGTCCTGTTGCTAAGGAGGTTATAGTCACATGGGGTAACCTCCTCATGGTCGCGTTGAGTGGTTCTCAATCTCATTGGGGCATGTGGTAAGTTGTGTGTGAATCGTGGAGAGTAGCCTGTGGTGTGAGTCTCCACGGTGTCGTGCACAACGAGCCATGTGTTAAGATTCGTGGATTGAATGTCTCAGAAGTGGAGGCAAACTTCGCCACCTGGATTGAGGTTAGTAACTGCACCCCCACAAGGATGAAGTAGTGGGAATTGGGCATTCCAAATTTAGAGAAAAGGGGATAAAAAAAGAATGTGACGTCAGAATAATAGTAGAGTTAATGATTTATTTCATCTTTTATTTCTTTCATCGCATTCGAAGTGGGTCAGAAGTTTACATACACTTTGTTAGTATTTAACAGCATTGCCTTTTAAATTGTTTAACTTGAAAAGTTAAAATCAAAAGCAACATTCAGTATCTGGTGTGGCCACCAGCAGCATTAAGTACTGCAGTGCATATCCTCCTCATGGACTGCACCAGATTTGCCAGTTCTTGCAGTGAGATGTTACCCCATTCTTCCACCAAGGCACTTGCAAGTTCCCTGACATTTCTGGGGGGAATGGCCTTAGCCCTCACCCGCCGATCCAATAGGTCCCAGACGTGCTCAATGGGATTGAGATCTGGGCTTTTCACTGGCCATGGCAGAACACTGGAGGAACGTTGTCTCGTTTCGCTGTGTACTGTACTAACTGTATATGGTTGAAACAACAAAAAAACCACTTGACTTGACTTGAACACTGACATTCCTGTTTTGCAGGAAATCATGCACAGAATGAGCAGTATGGTTGATGGCATTGTCACGCTTGTCCAGCGAAGGTGGGTTTGTGCCCATAGGTGACATTGTTGCCGGTGATGTCTGTTAAGGACCTGCCTTACAACAGGCCTACAAGACCTAAGTCCAGCCACTTTCAGCCTATTGCGGACAGTCTGAGCACCGATGGAGGGATTGTGCATTCCTGGTATAACTCGGCAGTTGTTGTTGCCATCCTGTACCTGTCCCGGAGGTGTGATATTTGGATGTACCGATCCTGTGCAGTTGTTGTTACATGTGATCTGCCACTGCGAGGATGATCAGCTGTCCTTCCTGTCTCCCTGTAGCGCTGACTTAGGCATCTCACAGTACGGACATGGCTATTTATTGCCCTTTCTACATCTGTAGTCCTTATGCTTCCATGCATCATGCCTAAGGCACATTCATAACCCTGGGCTTTTTTTCTATTGGTTTTTTTCAGAGTCAGTAGAAAGGTCTATTTTGTGTCCTAAGTTTTTATAACTTTGAAATTAATTGCCTACTGTTTGTAAGCTGTTAGTGTCTTTATGACTGTGGCACGGTGGAGGGCGGGACCGGTGCATGATTACGCACGCCCGGTCCCGTATTAGGCTAATTAAGCCATCAAGAGGGATAAAGGCCACTCGCAGACGGCGATCGAGAGAGAGAGCTCAATTACGGACGTCCGTTATCTTATGTGTTTGTCTTTTGAGTTTACCATTAAAACTATCATTTATATGTTAAGCCGGTTTCTCGCCTCTTCCTTGCCCGTAACCTTGAACTTCTTTACATTGGCTCGATCGCCGTCTGCGAGTGGCCTTTATCCCTCTTGACGGCTTAATTAGCCTAATACGGGACCGGGCGAGCGTAATCACGCGCCGGTCCCGCCCTCCACCATGCCACAATGACCATTCCACAGGTGCATGTTCATTAATTGTTTACGGTTCATTGAACAAGCATACAATATATATATATATATATATAAGTGCATAAAATCAAGCAGATACAAGTCAGGAGCTTCAGTTAATGCATCAACCATCAGAATGGGGAAAAAAGATGATCTCAGTGATTTGGACCATGGCATGATTATTGGTGCCAGACAGGCTGGTTTGAGTATTTCTGTAGCTGCTGATCTCCTGGGGTTTTCACACACAACAGTCTCCAGAATTTACTCCACAATGGTGCACTTAATGCACTTAATGGTGCCACAAAAAAAAAAAACATCCAGGGAGCGGCAGTTCTGTGGATGAAAATGCCTTGTTGATGAGAGAGTTCAACAGAGAATGTTTAGACTGGTTTGAATTGACAAAGTCTACGGTAACTCGGATAACCGCACTGTACATTTGTGGTGAGAAGAATATAATCTCAGAATGCTATTCTGAGATGCGGGTTGGTGCTGTTTTGGCAGCACTCGGGGGACCTACTGTATATATAAGGTAGATCACAATCTTAATTCTGAACACTTTTATAAAGAGTGCAGCACAAATTTTAGGCTATTACCACATTTTCCAGAGGCTTTTTCATTTGCTTTTTAAGGCTGTTTACACCGAAACTAATGCTAATGGCTGAATTTAATAGGGCTGGGCATTGCATGGCAGCTCACAATATGATACATTTTGAAATACACATATCACAATTAGATATATTGAGTTACATCACGATATCATGATTTGATTTATGTACGAATCAATTCTAATTTCAATTCCAATTCATTTGGGTATATTTCAATTATATACTATCCCCCTTCTATCACTCTCTCGACGCAGTGTCGAAGGAAGTGACACAAGGGGTTTTTCTTGGACGCCGAACAATACCTCTGAACCTGAGAAAAGGCCAATGTCAAGTTGGCAGACAGAATTTGCATGCCCTGCCCCGGACATACGGGTATAAAGGGAAGCGGGGCAGTGAATGCCAGTCAGAATTTTTCTTCAGAGCCGAATGGTTATATCTCAAACAGCTGTGTCACACCATTGTCTCACTCACCTCTATCAGCGAGAAACGTGGCTGTTGGATCTGCACGGCACAGTTTCCAGCTGGTGTCCTCTCTCCTGCACTCTATGCAGCACACACCCCTGGGCGCTTCAACAGCGCTTCTTCCTGGTGTTTACCAAAAGAGTATATTTTCCATATAAAAGAGCAATTTTCAGTCACTAAAAGAGTACACAGCGGCGTTGAATGTCCTTTTCAGGACACGTCTTTTTCAAGATGCCCTTCCGCCCCTGTGTTTTTCCTGGATGCGGGTGATTCCACTCCAAGAATGACGGCCATAGATGCTGCCTCGTGTGCCTGGGCAGCGATCACACTGAGGCAGAGGTTGTGAATGGCTCATGTTCTTATTGCGAGAATATGACCATGGCCACGTTGCGGTCGCGGCTCTCCTTCTTAAGGGTGAATGCCACTTCAGCTGCCCCCCGTGTCGCTCCTCTTTCCCACGGGATTGAGGACGATGCGGCTGGCGATGAAGGCGATATGGGGATAACGACGGGCTCGGTTTCGCCGGGTAAATCGCCACGAACCACCCGTCCCCCGACACGCTCGTGTGCTTCCATCCGAACTCGGAATGTGTGCGACTCGTCGCATGGCCAGCCTGCGCCCTCCCTCGAGCTTCCGGCCTTGGATGATGACATCACCGCTGCATCGGAGAGCGTTCTGGCATCTGATGCGGAAGACTTAATTGGGCTGCCGCCTTTGGGTTCGACTTGATTCTACTGCCGCCCAGTTTGAGGCAGACGCACAGATGACTGATATGCTTTCCCGGGCGGCCGCGAGCGTGGGCTTGGATTGGAACCCTCCATCCTCCCCACAGCCTTCGCAGCTCGATGATTGGTACCTCGGTGCATGGCGCCGCTCACAGCCACGCCTCCCCCCGGTACCATTCTTCCCGGAAGTGCATGACGAGTTGACGCGGTCATGGAAGGCACCTTTTACTGCCCGTACTCGCTCCGCTCACTTGTCCGTTCTCACTACCCTGGATGGTGGGGCGCCCCACGGATACACGGAAGTCCTCCAGGTGGATATGGTGGACTTCCGTGTGCCCAGAGAACGCCGGTCCATCAAGCCAAGGCACTTAAAGATCTGCACCTGGGTAGTCCCGATCCTGATGTGTTTTTCAAATTCTCCATAAAAGAGCGATTTCCTCACTCCCTCGGCTACCTGGCCGGTGCACGCCGTTGTCACGGCACCCCGGCCCCACATCTCTCCAGTCCTGGGTTCCCGGATGCAGCTCTACCGCCTCTGGCCCCGCGACTGTCCAACCCCGGCAGGCCGGCCCTGACGAGTTTCGAAGACGCCCTCCCAGGACCTCTTCCTCTAACCCGCACCCTGCCGGGTGTGCAGAGCAAGGTAAGTGCTTCGAGTCTCTTCTCAGCACCTCAGCCTCGGGACGCTCTTTTGCCTCCTGACGCCCCATTAACTGCTCCCCCCGCCGCGAAGCCCCGCCCGGTACGTCAAATGTGATCGTCCCTTTAATTCCCCTCGCAAGAATTTGGACGCGTGGTTAGCGCTTCCCAACCCGTTGTGGTGGTTGGTCAGGACCATCCGACTCGGCTACACATTCAGTTCACCCGGCACCCGCCTTGTTTCAGCAGTATTCGCTCCACTATAGTGCGCGGCCAACAAGCCAATGCCTTGCAAGCAGAAATTTCCACTCTGCTCCTCAAGGATGCGATAGAGCCAGTCCCTCTAGCCGAGATGAAGAAGGGTTTCTACAGCCCTTACTTCAACATACCCAAAAAGAGTAGCAGTTTGCGACCAATTCTGGACTTGCGAGTTCTCAACCGGGCCTTGCACAGACTCCTGTTCAGAATGCTCACGCAGAAGCAGATTCTCACCACGTTCGACAGCTAGATTGGTTCGCGGCGGTAGACCTGAAGGACACGTACTTCCACGTCTCCATTTTGCCGCGACACCGACCCTTCTTACGGTTCGCTTTGGCTGGCCAGGCGTATCAGTACAAGGTCCTCCCCTTCGGCCTGTCCCTGTCCCCTCGCGTCTTCACAAAAGTCTTCCCCCCCTAAGGGAAGCAGGCATTCGCATACTCAATTACCTCGACGACTGGCTTATCCTAGCTCACTCTCGAGAATTGCTATGCGCTCACAGGGACCAGGTGATCCGGCACCTCAGCCATTTAGGGCTTCAGGTCAACTGGGAAAAGAGCAAGCTCATCCCGGTTCAGAGCATCTCTTTTCTCGGTATGGAGTTATGACAGCGTGTCTCACCAACGAGCGCGCTCAGTCAGTGCTCAGCTGCCTCGCTTTCTTCAAGCCCGGCACAGCGGTCACTTTAAAACAATTCCAGAGGCTCCTGGGGCATATGGCATCCTCAGCTGCGGTCGTGCTGCTCGGGTTGATGCATATGAGACCGCTACAGCACTGGCTACAAACCCGAGCCCCGAGATGGGCATGGCGCCATGGCACACATCGTGTGGTAATCATCCCTGCCTGCCACCAAACTTTCAGCCCATGGACAGACCTCTGCTTCCTACGGGCCGGAGTTCCCTTGCAGCAGGTAACCACAGACACCTCTCGATTGAGTTGGGGCACCGTGTGCAATGGGCACGCTGCCGCTGGCATCTGAAAAGGCCCCCAGCAGCATTGGCACATCAATTGCCTAGAGTCGATGGCTGTTATCCTTGCTCTGTGGAGGTTTATTCCACTAATCCGAGGCAAGCACGTTCTGATCCGTTCAGACAGCACCGCGACGGTAGCGTACATAAATCGACAAGGTGGCGTGCACTCTCGTCATATGTCTCAACTCGTCCGCCATCTCCTCCTCTGGACTCAGGTCGCTGCTAGCCACTCACATCCCTGGCAAACGCAACACGACTGCGGACGCGCTGTCGTGGCAGATTACGCTCAGCGGAGAGTGGAAGCTCCACCCCCAGGTTGTCCAGCTCATTTGGGACCGATTCGGCAAGGCACAGGTAGATCTCTTTGCCTCCCAAGACAATTCCAATTGCCCGCTCTGGTATTCCCTGACGGATGCTCTCCTCGGGACAGAAGCGCTGGCACACAGCTGGCCCCGGGGACTACGCAAGTATGCATTTCCCCCAGTGAGCCTTCTTGCATCGGTGCTGTGCAAGATCAGGGAGGATGAGGAACAGGTCACCGTGGTGGCCCCTTACTGGCCCACCCGCACCTGGTTTTCAGAACTCATGCTCCTCGTGATAGCCCCTCCCTGGAAAATCCCCCTGAGGAAGGACCTTCTTTCTCAGGGACGGGGCACCCTCTGGCACCCGCACCCAGACTTCTGGAACCTCCACGTTTGGCCCCTGGACGGGACGCGGAAGATCTAGCTCATCTACCACTTGCTGTCGTAAATACGATCAATCAAGCCAGAGCTCCCTCAACCAGGCAGCTTTACGCCTTGAAATTGCGTTTGCTCGCAAATTGGTGTCCTTCCCGGTCCGAAGACCCACAGAGATGCGCAGTTCGGTCAGTGCTTCTATTCCTGCAGGAGAGGCTGGAAGGGAGGCTGTCCCCCTCCACCTTGAAGGTGTACGTGGCCGCTATCGCTGCCCACCATGACGCAGTAGATGGAAAGTCCCTTGGTAAGCACGACTTGATTAACAGGTTCCTGAAAGGTGCCCGGAGACTACATCCTCCCCGGCCTAACCTGTTTCCCTCTTGGGATCTCTCAGTGGTCCTCTCGGGCCTTCAGAGACCCCCATTTCAGCCGCTTGATTCAGTAGAGCTCAAGGCCCTCTCCTTGAAGACGGCCCTCCTGATTGCGTTAGCCTCAATCAAGTGGGTAGGAGACCTGCAAGTGTTCTCTGTCAGCGACTCTTGCCTGGATTTCGGTCTGGCATTTTCTCATGTTATCCTGAGACCCCGATCGGGCTACGTGCCCAAGGTTCCCACGACCCCTTTCAGGGACCAGGTCGTGAACCTGCAAGCACTGCCTCAGGAGGAGGCAGACCCAGCCCTTTCATTGCTGTGTCCGGTGCGTGCTTTGCGTACCTGTGTGGACCGCACGCAGAGCTTTAGATGCCCTGAGCAGCTCTTTGTCTGCTTTGGTGGACGGTGGAAAGGGAACGCCGTCTCCAAACAGAGGCTAGCCCACTGGGTTGTTGACTCTATCGCTCTAGCCTATCATGCCCAGGGCGTGCCTGCACCCCTGTAGGTCCAAGCACACTCCACGAGAAGTGTGGCGTCCTCGTGGGCACTAAGCCACGGCACCTCCCTAGCAGACATCTGTAGAGCAGTGGGCTGGGCAACACCCAATATCTTCGCCAGGTTTTACAATCTGAGGGTTGAGTCGGTCTCGTCCCGTGTTCTGTCAGGTCCGAACCAGTAGAACTCGGTAACGCGGCACAACCGACCGGGTGTTTTGCTTGTATCTGCGCCCTTCACCCATGTGATTCAGTGCACCTTCTGTCCCAGGTCAGCCACTGAGCATTGCTGCCTGGATGCCTTTTCCTCCCTAGTCTTCTGGCCAGCAAGTTCAGCAGAGCAACTCGCAGCTAGACCTAGTACGAGTCTCTTCGCTCTGTTAGGCTAACTAGGCTAACTCCCCGTGATGTATTTTCTGCGATACGGTCCTGGGTAGGCTATGGCCTCTGCAAGGTCTTTCCCTCCTGAAAGGATAGGAAATCTGCGGGCCAGATGCTACTTCGCCTCTGGTCCTGACTAGGCGCCTGGCACGCGGCGCAGACGAGTTTGAAGACGCCTTCTTAGGCCTCTTCCTCAGTCTTTAAGTCGCCCCCTGCCGGGTGTAGGGAGCAGCCCGCTGCGCCAAGCGCAGCCTCTTCTGCTCCCCTCGGGGAATGACCGCCTTCCCCGACATAAGTTGGGCCCCAGCCGCTTTACATCCTATATGAGGGATGAACGATTGCGCCACAGATGTTTGCCTCGGTGTGGAGCTCTCCAATTCTTTTGTTGTTTTGTTTGTTTGTCCTGTGTTTAGTAATATTTTACCAGTCAGGTTAACCAGGGACGAACTGTTGAACATTCGGCAGCACATACCAGATAATCTTTTCCCAGTTTTTGAATATTCGGACGTTTTGCTGGACATTTTAGTCAGAGGCGCAGCTGTGTTGTTTAAACATGCTACGAGATGCAGGTGAGGGAAACGAGCTGGCGCGCTGGTTAAACTCCATTAGCGCGGCTTTCGAACAGCACTGCCGAGCATTCATCTTGCGAATCTCCGCTCTCTTCCCAACAAAACTGACAAACTACATCTCCTCACACATACAAATAAGGACTTTTCAAACTCTGCTGCACTGTGTTTCACTGAAACCTGGCTGAGTGAAGCCATTCCAGACAGCGCATTACATCTGCCGGGCTTGCCGGAGTTAACAGGGAAAACGAGTGGCGATGGAACATGCTTTTACATCATCGAAAGTTGGTGTACAGATATAACAACGTTAAAGTGGTTGTGCTGTCCTAACCTGGAAGTGCTTTTTATTAACTGTAAGCCATTCTACTCACCGCGGGAGTTTTCTTAGTTTATTCTGGTGAGTGTTTACATTGCTCCAAACGCGTCTGTGAACATAGCGCTGCAACAGCTGGCTGATCAAATCTCAGACACAGAACAACAATTCCCGGACTCAGTTATTATTATTCTTGGGGACTTTTACAATGCGAATCTCACACGTGAACTGCCCAAATACAAACTACACATCACATGCCCCACCAGAGACAGGAATATATTGGATCACTGCTATACAACATTAAAGGATGCATATCGATCTGTCCCACGTGCAGCTTTGGGACTCTCTGATCACTGTCTGGTTCATCTTCTTCCGACCTACAGGCATAAATTAAAATCAACAAAGCCAGTTGTAAGGACTGTAAGGAGATGGACTAATGAAACAGAGCTGGAACTACAAGCCTGCTTTGACTGCACTGATTGGAGTGTTTTTGAAGCTGCAGCTACAGACCTGGACGAGCTCACAGATACTGTGACATCATACATCAGTTTCTGTGAGGACATGTGCATCCATACTAGGACATTTTTATCATTCAACAATGATAAACCATGGTTCACAGGAAAACTCAGACAGCTTCGCCATGCCAAAGAGGATGCTTACATGGGTGGGGATAGAGTTTTGTATAATCAGGCCAGGAACACACTGAATAAGGAAATCAGAGTGGCTAAAAGAAGCTACTCTGAGAAGTTGAAAAACAAGTTTTCAGCTAACAACCCTGCATCAGAGTGGAGTGGCCTGAAACAACTTACTAACTACAGGACTCCTACTCCCAACCCTGTGGTTGACCAACGACTGGCTGACGACCTGAATGTGTTCTATTGCAGATTCGAACGGCCCAATTTCACACCCCACATGCACCCGGACCTTCATTTCACACAAACATTAACACCTCCTGCAACCCCCCTCCTCCCCCCTCCTGCTACACAACTTGCACTCAAGATCTGTGAAGACGATGTGTGCCATGCCTTTCGGAAGGAAAGGTCAAGGAAGGCTCCAGGCACAGATGGTATCTCACCAGCTTGCCTTCGTTCCTGTGCTAACCAACTGGCCCCTATCTTCACACAGATCTTCAATAGATCACTGGAGCAGTGTGAAGTCCCATGCTGCTTCAAATGCTCAGTTATAATCCCTGTCCCTAAGAAACCTAAAATCACAGGACTTAATGACTACAGACCTGTTGCCCTGATATCTGTGGTCATGAAGTCGTTTGAGAGACTGGTGTTGGCAAACCTGAAGAACATCACTGGACCCTTTCTGGATCCCCTTCAATTTGTTATCGAGCAAACAGGTCTGTGGATGATGCAGTCAACATGGGATTGCATCACGTCCTGCAACATCTGGACAGACCGGGGACATACGCAATGATCCTTTTTGTGGACTTCAGCTTGGCTTTCAACACAATCATCCCAGCCATTCTCCGGACTAAGTTAAACCAACTCCCTGTTCCCACCTCTACCTGTCAGTGCATTACCAGCTTTCTGACAGACAGGCAGCAGCTTGTGAGGCAGGGAAAATTCACTTCCACCACCTGTACCATCAGCACTGGTGCCCCCCAGGGATGTGTGCTCTTCCCACTACTCTTCTCGCTCTGCACAAATGACTGGACCACCAAGGATCCCTCTGTCAAGCTCCTGAAATTTGCAGACAACACCACTGTCATCGGCCTCATCCAGGATGATGATGAGTCTGCATATAGAAAGGAGGTTGAACGGCTGGCTGTCTGGTGCAGTCAAAACAACCTGGAGCTGAACACACTCAAAACGGTGGAGATGATTGTGGACTTTAGGAGGAACACCCCAACATAGTCCCCCCTCACCATTCTAAACAGCACTGTGGTAGCAGTGGAGTCATTCATGTTCCTGGGCACTACCATCTCACAGGACCTGAAGTAGGAGATACACATCGACTCCATTGTGAAAAAGGCCCAGCAGAGGTTGTACTTCCTTTGCCAGCTGAGGAAGTTCAATCTGCCACAGGTGCTGCTGTAACAGTTCTACTCAGCAGTCACTGAGTCTGTCCTCTGCACATCAATAACTGTCTGGTTTGGTGCAGCTACGAAATCAGACATCAGAAGACTACAGAGGACAGTCCAGACTGCTGAGTGGATTATTGGTTGCCCCCTGCCCCCCCTTCAAGAACTATACATTTTCAGAGTGAAGAAAAAGGTTGGTAAAATCACTCTGGACCCCGCTCACCCTGCCCACTACCTTTTTGAACTGTTGCCTTCTGGCCGGCGCTTCAGAGCACTGAACACCAGAACCGTCAGGCACAGGAACAGTTTTTTCCCTCAGGATATCCATCTCATGAAGAATTAAATTGCCCCATTGAGCAATAATTATGTGCAATACACAGTTTAAGTCTATTTATATTATCCAACATTTCCACTTCTGCCATTACTTACATTGCTCTGTACATAATATACTGTATTTTGTTCTTTATAGATTGTAATAGATTTGCACTACGTGTGTGTATGTGGGTATGTATGATGGTGAGTGTATGTACGTATATGTATAATTATTTATTTTTAGTCTTTTTTTTTAATTACCTATGTCTTGCTGCTGTTTTTTTTTTGGTATTGTTTGTATTGTTGTGCACTTGGCACTGTACATGGCCGTGCTTCATCCTTTCGGCTCCTCAGTGCAAAATCCTGACTGGCATTCACTGCCCCGCTTCCCTTTATACCCGTATGTCCGGGGTGGGGCATGCAAATTCTGTCTGCCAACTTGACATTGGCCTTTTCTCAGGTTCAGAGGTATTCTTCGCCGTCCAAGAAAGACCCCTTGTTTCACTTCCTTCGACACTACGTCTCGTTCCCTCCCTCGGGGAACAGAGGTTACAACAGTAACCGAGACGATATACAGTATGATGAAGAGCATTTAGCTCGAAACATCAAGTTTTTGTCTCTTGGCGAACTCATTAAAATGATTTGGAAGTAACACTGTGCAAACTTTGTTGTGTGTTTACATGATATGAATACACTAATAGTTTAATATAGTAATATAATGTTGATGCATGGATCAAAAGTATTGATACAATATCATGAGAAAAAGTATCACAATAAAGTATATCAATATTTTATTGTATCGACAAATGATTTACTCATTTGCACACTTTACGCATTAAAAAAATTCCTTAACCTTGTTCTGATCAGCGACAGACTTTTTCCTTGCTTTGATCATAAATCACTATTAGAAAACAGAAAGAAGTATATATTTACTTAGGGGAAATCTGATGGAACTTTGTCTTGTGTTTGTTAAGTGTTTTGGGGAAAACCAATGGCCGAATGTTAAAACTCTTTAGAATTGCAAAGGTACAAAATGTAAATGCTGCTCTGATAATTGTCTTGCAAATATTTGAGATATTCACATTGTCAAACTAAATTTGTCTCTAAATTTGTTCTCATTTTCCTCACTTTGAACAGTATGTCTCTCTCTTCTGCCCTGTAGTCCCAGTAGTTTTGTCCTACTCTGGCTCATAGTCAGTGACAGCACTTTGTTCACATGAACTTCCCCTGATAACCTTTGAGTTATTCATTGAAAATAAACAGTGATTAATAAGACACACACATAGAGAGAGAGAGTATAATTTGAATACTTGGGGATAATTAAGCTGTTTTTATATGGTTTTATTCAGGGGCCTTAAGTGTACCTGCTCTCCACTTCAGATTATGAGATTGATAACAATGCTTAAACTGGTTTTTCTAATTTTCTACTTTTTTTAAATTAAGGTAGTTTGTTGATCTTTCAGTTCATTACGAGACCTGTGCTAATACAGAAAATGACTCTCACAGCTGAGATAATTGATTTTCAAAAGAGGACGCGTTTAAGAGCATACTGTAAATAGACAAGTCTTTCTCTGAACTGCACACAGAGCTTTAGACGTTCTGAGCTGCTCTTTGTCTGCTTTAGTGGACAGCGGAAAGGGAACGCTGTCTCCAAACAGAGGCTTTCTCACTGGGTGCTTGACGCCATAGCATTGGCCTATCACACACGGGCTGTGCCTGCCCCCTTGTGGGTTTGAGCACACTCGACGAGAAGTGTGGCATCCTCGTGGGCACTGCCCAAAGGCACCTCCCTAGCAGACATATGCAGAGCAGCGGGCTGGGCGACACCCAATACCTTTATGAGATTTTATAATCTCAGGGTTGAGTCGTGTTTTCTCAGGTCTGAGCCGGTAGATCTGGGTAACACGGTAGCAACTGACTGGGTGTACCACTTGCACCTAGTGCCCTTTCCCTCCGCTGAGGTAATACCATGCACTCTTATCCCAGGAGAACCCACTAACTCGGCTCCCTGGATGACTCCACCCTAGCCCTCTGGTCCACGAATTCAGTGGAGGAATTTGCCGACCAAACCCAGTGCAGGTACTCAATTTACCCTGTACTGGAATAGGTGCTCCACAGGTCGGGCCCCCATGTGGACTTATCCCCCTTTGTGTATTTTCAGCAGTACGGTCCCCTTGCGAGCAGACCCGCGTCTCCCTTGGGCAGTCCTCACTGACCCCCGGTCGCCATGTCTGTAGCAACTCCTCCCTCCCAATGAGGTAGGTTCTACCACCACACCATTCTCCACATGTGACCGAAAAGCCCATGTGATGTATTTCACCACACTTTACCTCCCCCAGTCTGGGCAGATGTGGTCTCTGTAGGGTCTTTCCCCCCCTGTAAGAATAGGACAACTGGGAAAGAACGCCTTCCCCGATGCGTGTGATTAAGATAGGGAAAGAACGCCTTCCCCGGTGCATTAAGATAGCCCCAGCCACTTTAACTCTATGCAAGAAACATAGAGAGAGATAAGGCGCGGCTGGCGCGGCTTACTCCCATGCTTGGCACATCGCCTTGTTCCCCCAATATCGGGGTGTAAGGAACCAGAAGGTTTCGGATGATTTTTTGGGCCGTTGGGGAAGGGTATGTGCAGTCTGGCACAGCCTGTCATTTTGGCACACAAACTACCTGCCCGCACCTGTGTCAGCAGCGCACGTACACGGTTCAGCACATGACGTGATTAAAATTGGACCCCTAGTGTCGCTTCTTCGACACAACGTCAAAGTGAGCAACAGACGGGGAACGTCTAGGTTACTGTTGTAACCTCCATTCCCTGATGGAGGGAATGAGATGTTGTGTCCTCCCGGCCACGTCGCTGAACGAACCTCATTGTCGGCTCCTCAGACAAATCCTGAATGAACAGACACATTTCCCTCCCTATATACCCATACGTCCGGTGGCGGGACATGCAAATTCTGTCTGCCAATTTCTCATTGGCATTTTCTCAAAGTTCAGAGATGCATAAGGCTCTCAAGAGAGACCCCTTGTGTCGCTTCTTCGACACAACATCTTGTTCCCTCAATCAGGGAACTGAGGTTACAACAGTAACCTAGACGTTTACTGTACAAGATGCTTTAAAAACAGCTAGACAAATATGCAAAGGTCAGAGACGTTCATCTAGCATAGAGTTGCAATGGTATGAGATTTTCATGTTATGATAACCATCTCAGAAAATATCACGGTTTCACGGTATCACCGTATACGTTATTACACAGTTACTATTATCAGTGAAAACAGAAGGGTTATTTTATTTATTTATTTTTGAGCAAACACTTTATTATAATAGAAACTTGAAATCCGATTTCTCCGCTGGGTAATCCCCCATGGTCCTCCCATTCCCCAGCACGTTCGTCTGCCCCAGCGAGTTCCGCGATGTGACCGCCGGCTCGTCTCAGAGCGAGTTCGCGGTCACGTTTGTGGCTCGCGAAGTGGATGAGCTTTCGATTACAGCATCGGAGAGTGATTTGGTTTAGTCTGTCTGACAGCCATGACCCGGGCGGCTGCAAGCGTCAGGATGGAGTGGAGTCCTCCACTCCCCCGAACCCTCACGATGATTGGTCACGGGGCTCCAAGCTCTGCTTACGGCCACGCCCTGCCCCCGTACCTTTCTTCTCGGAAGTGCATGATGAGCTCATGCGATCGTGGTGGGCACTTTTACCTGCCCGGACCCAGTTCGCGGGCTCATCCTCTCTCACTACCCTCGATGATTGGGCTGCCAGGGGGTGCTCGGTGACTCCCCAGGTTGGTAAGGCGATCGCAGTACACCTGTGCCCACTGAGCACCGCCACCTGGCGGAGCCGTCTGAGTCTCCTGTCCAGGGCCTGTGGGTTTATGTCGTCACTCACGACTGAGCCTACAGTGCCACTGGACAGGCCGCCTCCACCCTGCATGCCATGGCTCTCCTGCAAGTGCACCAAGTCGAGGCGCTCAAAGAACTGCACGAGGGTAGTTCTCACCCGCAGTCCAGGAAATAGGAGATCCGCTGCACAGGAGCGGGTAAGAGCACCACTCCTTCCCCTGTGGAGGGCAGGTTGGAAGTTCTTTATTTTCCTTTTCTTATTTCACTGCATACCCCATGGGCCGCAGTACCCACATTCTAAGAAAAGAGCATTTTTCTCATTTCCTGAGCTTCACAGTCGGTGTTCCCGTCCGCCGTTATTTCGACCACCGGGCACCGTTTCTCTCTCTGGCAGGTATGGTGCCTCGGAGGTGAGCCAGGTAAGTGCTTTGATGTCTCTAGACTTAGCACAGCCACAAGTGGCACCTCAGGCTCCACCCCATTGCGAGGCCCCGCCCACCGATATGTCTGACACGATTGTTCCCCCTCACGTGGGGCTCGCGCTCTCCAACCCCCCGTGATGGCAGATAAAGACTGTCTGACTTGGCTATACGATTCAGTTCACTAGGTGCCAGCCCAGGTCCAGCGGCGTCCGCTTCACTACGATGAGAAACGAGAATGCCGTTGTTCTGTGTGCGGAGATCGCCTCCCTCCTACAGAAGGATGCAATAGAGCCTGTCCCTCCAGCTGAGATGAGTAAGGGGCTTTGCACAGACTCCCGTCCAAGATGCTGATGCAGAATTGCATCTTAGCGAGCGTCCTGCATCAAGGTTGGTTCGCTGCGGTAGACCTGAAGGACGAGTACTTCCATACCAGAACAAGGTCCTCCCACTCGGTTTGTCCCTGTCACCTCGTGCCTTCACAAAGGTCTCAGGAACAGGGCACCTTCTGGCACCCGCTACTGGACCTCTGGAATATCCATGTCTGGCCCTTGGATGGGACGTGGAAGACTTAAGTGGCCTACCACCCATTAACAAGGTGCCTGTTGACCTGAAGTGGCGTCTGTTCGCTAAGTGGTGTTCTTCCCGATGCGAAGACCCCCAGAGATGCTCAGTCAGATCAGTGCTTTCCTTTCTGCAGAAGAGGTTTCATCTCCACCTTGAATGTGTGTAGCCACTACATTGGCATATCATGAAGCAGTAGAATATAAGTATTTAAGGAAGCCTGACTTGGTCTACGGGTTCCTGAGAGGCACGAGGGGGTTAAACCCCCTCCCACCAGGTTGCGCCTCATTCCCTAGTGGGACCTCTCTTTGGTCCTTTGAGGCCTTCAGGGATCTCCTTTCGAGCCCCTTGAGTCAGCTGAGTTAAAGATGCTCTCCTTAAAGACTTAAAGATGGTAGGGGATGTGCAGGAGTTCGGTCCGGCTTACTCTCACATCATCCTGAGACCCGACCGGGCTACGTGCCCAAGGTTCCCACAACCCCTTTCAGGGATCAGGTGGTGAACATGCAAGCACTGTCCCAGGAGGAGACAGACCCAGCCTTGGCATTGCTGTGTCCGGTGCTCTTCATGTCTACTTGGATCGCATGCAGAGCTGTAGAGGCTCCAAGCAGCTCTTGTCTGCTTGGGTGGACAGTGGAAAGGAAGCTCTGTCTCCAAACAGAGGACAGCTCATTGGGTCATGGATGCCATTATTATGGCATACCATGCCCAGCATGTGCCGCCCCCTGCTGGCATGTGAGCCCTCTCTACCAGGGGCGTAGCGGCTTCTTGGACATTGTCCCACAGTGCCTCTCTAGCAGACACCTGTAGAGCTGCGGGCTGGGCAACACCTAACAACTTTGTGAGGTTCTATAACCTCAGGTTTGAGCCATAATCATATCGTGTGTCATCAGGTGACACAAACAGGTAAGTTCAGGTCAGCTGGCCAGGTGTACTGCTTGCACATAGCACCTTTCCCCTCCCTTGAGGTGAAGACGTGCGCTCTTTTCCCAGTTGCGTTCGCAAAAAAGTGTGAACCCTGAACATTCTTCCTCCTTAGCCCAGCGGCTGACGAGTCAGAGAGGCTCGCCGCCGCCCCAGTACATACGTCACTTAGGCCTCTGTACTGAGGTAAGTGCTCCACATGTGCTGTTTGTCTACTTATGTAACCCTGTGTGATGTATATTCTCCAAAATGGTTTCCCCACTGGTAAACTGCATCTTCCTTGGGCAGAGAGCATTCTGTCCTTGGTCACCGTGTTTGTAGTAACTCCTCCCCTCCCGGTGCCATTCCGCACGAAGTGCTTCCGCTCTGACCCGGTAAGACTATGTGTTGTATTCCACTTAGAAACCCCCCCCCCCCTCCCCCCCTCCACTCGGGAACGGGTGTGGTCTCCGCGGTGTCCTCCTCTTTGGTGGGACATCCCCCAATGTGGACCTTATAGGGCCTCCTGCTGAACAATTTTGTTCCTTTTTTGGGGGAGAACTAAGAGAGAAGGCTACGGCTGGGCCAGCCAGTCCTTAAACTTCTGAGCAGTTAGCCACTCCCCAAGATGTAGGGGATTGCTTCATGCCTGCCAGTGTGTTGGGGTAGTTATGCACCAGCTTGCTGTGCTGGCTACGAGGCACACAGAGATCTGTCCATCTCGCACAGCCAGTCTGCGTAACCCGATTCAGCTCTTGTGGCTTTTCCATTGGGACCCCTAGTGTCAACTCATCGACACAATGACGAGTGAGTGACAGATAGGGAACATCATGGTTACTGATGTAACCTCCGTTCCCTTATGGAGGGAACGAGGCGTTGTGTCCCTCTTGCCACAACACTGAACCAACCTTTATACATTTATACCCGTATTTCTGAGGGAGTAGCATGCAAATTCCACACGCCAATTCTCATTGGCCTTTTCTCAAAGATCAGAGATGTCTGTGTAACCCTGTATAATTTAGCAAATTAATTATGAAAAGGGAATAATTAATAAGTTTGTTTAAATAATAAACTAACCAGAAAAGAGTTAAGAGTGTATGGAAAATAAGAAAATCTAAATAAAATGCATGTCGGTATAATGATTGACATCGCAATTGTTGTCCAATTACGTGAGCTCTAAATTGGAAGTACCGCCCCAGTACACTATTTGCTGGATGGAGAAAGCCATTTTTCTTTTCTCTGTAAGATTGGTGAGACGAGCACCCCCGTAACTTTGATCAAAGTTAACAGCATATTTTCTTTGGATTTGGTGAGTACGCATTTTGTAATGTGTAAACTTCCATAAATGTGGTCAAATGTGTACTGATGTATTCAATTGAGAGAGAATGAAAATGTATTTCTTTGTCAGAATGTAATGATGAGGTTAAAAAGATGTAATCCTTGAAAGATAATGTGTTCATGAGTTCAAAATGTTCATATTTTTATGATGATGAATGAGAAGTTTAAGTAGCGTAATGTTAATTAAGCTGTCAAATTGGGACTGAAAAGTGACCTGTTAAATGTTAAACAGGGTAACAAGTGTTACGATGTACTGTTGTTAAATCAGAAGCAGTGAATTTAATGTGTTGTGAACTAAAAGAACAGCCTGTTATATATACAGGTCGGGTTTTTTCTTCTATGCTGGAACTGCGTTCGTTTCATCTTGATGAAGCAAGATGGCGAGCCATTCCCCAGTGAGATGAGCATTGACTACTGTGAGAGTTAAGTTCCAACCAACACCCGAGGAGTTGGGTAGGAAAGTTCTAATTACCTGCTAGTATTTCTGTCCTATAAACAGAAGCAAGCTTTGATCTTTGATGGACCGCTCAAAGAGTTTTTTTCCTTGGAGTGAATCTCTTGAACTGAATTTCTTGATGTGAATCATTTGAACTGATCCTCTTTAACTGAATCATTTGAACTGTTTACTTTGTGTTCACTACAAAGAGTTATTTCAGAAAGTGATTGATTAATTGTCCAAATTTATAAGTGTGAGCAAGGTCATTGATTATGTTTAATACTGTATGTGTTCTAAGAAATTTGACAAATCCTAGAAGTTGCACCCAAATGAACAAAGTGAGTCAGGTGTAAATTGCTAGATTACTGTAAATTGAAATTTCATATCACTGTGATTTTGGGTAGAGATTGTAAAAAATGGTCAATTATTTTATTTTATTTATTTATTTATATATATATATATATATATATTGTAGCTACCCCACTTGAATTGATGGTCAAGTACTCCTTAAACTGATGTTTCCATTAAGCGTTTTATTCGTGACACTCCTGTAGACACCGTAAGAGCTACAGCAAAAAATACAAACAATAAAAACAAACAATGTCACTCCAACACATTAACCAACATCACAATAAAACGATACAATTACACAACATTAAACTTAGTTTACCTTATAACCCTCAAGTGAGATGCACAAAACTTCATGGGGGGAAGAAAACCGTCATGTACCACAAGCTGCGTCCTTCTTGAAAGTGTGCGCACATACACATAGCGAAAACAGAGCACGCTTTATACACATGTAGATACACGTTAAGGCCATGTCATAATAAAAGTCCTTCAAAATGACTATACACATAAATCGGTACAGACATTATAAATTCAAGCAAATAAGCAATCATTTACACTCCCACCAAATCATGAGTTATAATAAACAAATGATTTCAAAATTATAATGACACTTCAAACAATACAAAAACCACACACAAAAAAAAAAAAAAAATAAATAAAAATAAACTAACAAGTCTCCAACAGTAAAACCAACTTCTGAACAGGACGTTCAATTACAGAAGGCTTCCCAAGACGTTCTCCTTTTTTTCCAAGATTTTTATCACCAAGATGAACCCTAACTCTCCGCACAAGTCCATCCGAATCTATGGTCGTTTCTGCAATCCTACCTAATGACCATTTGTGTCTAGGTAGATCATTGTCCTTGACGATCACTATGTCCCCTATTAACAGATTTCTCTTAGGGGTGTGCCAACGCTGTCTGACTGCAATATTGGAGAGATACACTTTACGCCAGCGACTCCAAAATTGTTCAGCAAGATATTGGACATGGCGCCACCTTTTTCTGGCATAAAGATCTTCTCTAGTGAACTTGCCTGGAGGAGGTAAGGCAATGGTGGATTTCATGGTAAGAAAATGATTCGGCGTTATGGGTTCAAGGCTATTTGGGTCGCTTAAATTGTTGACAGTAAGTGGGCGACTGTTTACAATTGACATGGCTTCGTAGAGGAACGCTCTTAAAGATGAATCGTCAATCCTTTCAGACGCTATTAAAAGTGTAGACTGGAGGACACTTCTGACAGTCCTAATCTGTCGCTCCCATACACCTCCTGTATGACTTGCAAATGGTGCGTTCATAACAAAGTCGCACTGATTCGAAGCCAAGAAGTTATTCAACTTCTCAGTGTCAAGTTCTTTGAGAGCTTCAGCCAACTCATTCTTAGCCCCCACAAAGTTACTCCCTTGATCAGATCTAATCTGCCGCACAGCCCCACGTATAGCGATAAAACAGCGCAAGCTATTAATGAAGGAATCTGTTGACAATGAATCAAGCATCTCAATATGAATGGCACGGGAAGACAGACAAGTAAAGATCAATCCATATCTTTGTGCACCTTTCGTCCTTGTTTCATAGAAAATGGGCCAAAACAATCCATACCACAGTAAGTGAATGGTGGAGAAGGATTCACTCTCTCTGAAGGCAAGTCAGCCATCTTTTGCTCTTCTGTTGGATGCCTGTGTTTTCTACAGATAACACAATTACGCACATGAGATGCTACAACACGATTGATGCCTGGGATCCAAAATCCCCTTGAACGAATTTCATTGATGGTAAATCCTTTACCTTGATGTTTAAATCTTTCATGGCAATCAGCTATGATCATTTTCGTAATGTGATGGTCCTTGGGGATAATTGTAGGATGTTTAAGTAGACTACAAAGAGAAGAATTGCGAAGTCTTCCTCCCACCTTAAGCACACCATCACTTTTGAGAAATGGATCAAGGTTGTACAATTCATTGTGAGATGACAATTGGATACCTTTACTTAATGCTTTCAATTCAATTTCAAACACATGACCTTGCAGAAGTTTGATTATGAGGCACTCAGCCTTTTCTCTTTCCTCAACTGTAGAAAGTCTGTTTGACTTGTCCTTACGAATCCGTCGTTGTATGCGTGCGATTGCTCCTATTACCTGAGACCAAGATGAGAACTTTGACAGGCGATTTAAGATAATTTCCTGCTCCGCTGCCTTTGTGTTAAGTGTTTGAGAACATCTGACTTCTGAGTCACTTGGTTGTAATTCTGGAATCTCGTTGGCAGGAAGAACTATCTCCTTATTCCATAGGAACCGTGGCCCTGTGAACCAGTCAGATGAAATCATCTCATCAACAGTGAGACCTCTTGAGACATGATCTGCAGGATTTTCCTTTGTTGGAACATAATGCCATTGCTGCGGAACTGTACTTAAATGAATCCTTTGTACTCTGTTAGCAACAAACGTATGAAATCATCTGGCCTCATTATTGATATATCCCAGAACAACCTTGGAGTCAGTCCAGAAAAACTCTGTGATGTCAGTATACCGAAGTTCTTGCTTAAGAATTTTACTGACGTTCACTGAAACGACTGCAGCTGTCAACTCCAATCTTGGAATAGTTGTAATCTTTAAAGGAGATACGCGAGACTTTCCCATGGCAAGAGCAACATGGACATCTTTCCTTTCATTTTTCAATCTCAGATATGAGCACTGTCCATAGCCACTAGTACTAGCATCTGAAAAATGATGCAGCTGTAGTTCCTTTACCCTTCCAAACCCAGGAGGAGCATATGTCCGGGGAATATTCACTTTCTTCAAGTTGCCCAAATCTCTTCTCCAGCACTCCCAACTTGGCTGCAACTCGTTTCTCAGTGTCTCATCCCAACCTGTACTATGTCTGCATACTTCCTGAAGTATTTTCTTTCCATGAAGAATGAATGGAGCTAAGAACCCTAATGGGTCATACAATGATGCGATCGTAGATAAGATTCCACGTCGAGTTGCTGGCTGTTGCTTGAGGGAAATATCAAACTTAAAACAATCAAGTTCTATGTTCCACTGAATCCCCAATGTTCGCTCTGTCAAGGAATCAAATGAGAGATCAGGTTCCTTTACGTTGATTGCTCGCTCTGAGGGAGGAATACTTTCCAGCACGGCATTATAATTGGACACAAATTTGTGAAGTCTAAGGCCACCAATGGCACAAAGGTCCCGGGCTTCTTGAGCAAGTTGAATTGCATCCTCTGTTGTGTGTACGCTTGTAACACCATCATCGACATAGAAATCATTCATTACAAACTGAAATCCCAAAGGGTACTGATCCTTGTTACCTTCAGCCAAATGCTTCAAACCGTAGTTCACACATCCTGGGGATGAAGACGCTCCAAAGAGATGAACTGTCATTCTGTACTCTCGAGGTTGTTATTTCAAGTCTCCATTTCTCCACCACAAGAAACGCAGAAAGACTCTGTCTGCTTCGGGCACATGGAACTGATGAAACATTTTCTCAATATCACATATTAAAGCAACAGGATGCTGGCGAAATCTGAGAAGAACCCCAATCAAATTGTTCATCAAATCAGGTCCTTGAAGGAGATGATCATTTAAACTCATTCCGTCATACCTCGCAGAACAATCAAAAACAATTCTCAGCTTGTCTGGTTTCTTCGGGTGATAAACACCGTGATGAGGAACATACCATTTTCCACCTTCACTCCCTCCATCTTTAACTTCCTCTGCCTCTCCTCTGTCGATGACCTCCTCCATAAATTTCACATAATGCTCTTTGTACCTTTGGTCCTTTAACAATTTTCTCTTTAGATGGTTAAGTCTCACAAGAGCAAGTTGTCTGTTGTCTGGCAGATAAGGTCTCTCTTTAAAGGGTAGAGGCATTTCATAGTGTCCAGAGCTATATATCTTTATACCATCACTTAATTTATTCAAAAAGGTGATGTCATCTTGAGAGAGAGTTTTGTCATCATCATTAGCATCCTTAAAATCAGATTCTAAAATGCGTATGGCATCCTCTGGAGTCAATGGAGGAATTTCTTTAACAGAAAGTCTATGACAGAGACTAGTGATACCTGAAGAGTCAAGCCTGGGTAATGAAGGTCCAACAATGCTCCAACCCAAATCAGTTTTGACAGCATAGGGTTCATCATTCTCTCCTAAAATCACTTGTCTTGGTGCCAATGCTCTAGCACAATTATAGCCAATCAAAAGAACAGCTTCACAGTCCTTCAAAGAGGGTATCTCCTCGACAATTGCAGAAAGATGATTCCAAAGTTTAGCGGTTTCACACGTAGGTATATGTGCATGGTTGACTGGAATACAATCTTTTGTATAGACAGGGGGGAGTTCAATATAAGTGGCAGAACTATAACCCCTTACACGAAGTCCTGAAATCCTTTCACTCTTCACTATGGTATCTCTTCCAGTCATGGTGGTCAGTTTTAACTTGACAGGGAATTTATCTGCCTGTAAGACATTGCTAACTTCTTGGTCGATAAAGGTTGTATCACTCTGTGAATCGAGCAAGGCATAAACTAGTTTTTCCGTACTTACATTGTTGCTTGATGATAACCATACTGGCACAACCATCGATGTATAAGATGATCCCTTTCCGGCCACACTCAGAGACAGAACAGCTGTTGACTCATCTTCTGACCTTGGAGCAGATGCCGTTAATGGAACTAGCCTTTCTCCTTTGGTGAAGTTATCATCATGAAGGCAAGTAGGATGTTTCCCTTTACATGAGTTACAGGAATGACGATGATGACAGTCTCTTGCACTATGTCCAGTTTTCAAACATCCATAACAAAGATGATTTTCCTTTACAAATGCCCGTCGTTCTGCTAGTGTCTTGGTCATCAGTTTGAAACAATCATAGAGCTGATGTTTAGGATCTTGACAAAATACACAGGGAGGTTTGACATTTCTCTTGATGACCTTTGATCTATTAAGTCTCAAATCAGTCTGAGTATTTAGGACATTAGCCTTATTTCCTTTGGACTCTCTGAAATTTTGTTTGTTAACTGAGAGCATAAGATGACGTGACTGGATTACAACCAATCTCTGCTTCTAATGAAACAAATGCTGCAAAGGTCTTGAAGTCAGGAAAATCCTTATTGTCTCTCAAGGTTTGTGTAACTTGTCGATTCCAACGCGAAGCAGCCCATTCAGGTAGTTTTTGAACTAACCTTTGGTTTTCGTCACAGTCATTTAAGATTTGTAGACTTGCAACATGAGGTATTGCATCCTTTGATTGAATTTTTGGCCAATTTGCAAGTTTCTGGCGAAAAGCACGTTGAATCACAAATGGTTGACCATACCTTTGATCCAATTTACTCCAGGCATCTTTATAAGCTTCGTCGTCACTTCCTGTAGAAGGGTACCATCCAAGGTTTTACGCGCCGATCCACCCACATACCTTTTTAGATAATAAAGTTTGTCAGCAGCAGATATACTCTTTCGATCAATCAAGGACATGAAGGAAGCCTTCCACTCAACATACTGAATGGGATCACCATTAAACACAAAGGGCTCTGGAGCTGGCAATCTGTTCAAATTTATGCTATCTTGTAGGGCTTGAACAAGAAAAGGCAGTTCATTTTGAGATGGAGATATATCATTAGCAGGTTGGCTAGAAAGTCTTGGAGGCAGGCAATGTTGTTCTCTGATAACATGGTTTGTTGAAGGATCAGCAACTTCCTGCACTGCTATCCGATTATAGGCCTCGAACCTTGCCTGTGCTACTTTTAAATCCTTTTCCGCCTGTAACTGCTCTAGTTCACGTTTTTGAGCATCTAAGGCTCTTTCTTGCATGTCTTGCAATTCTTGAATTTTCTCCTTCCATTTGTTTTCCTCCATTAACATTTTGTACTCCACTTCCTTTACCGCCAATTCTGCAGCTGCATCAGCATGTTTTGACCAAGCGTGCCGCACAAGCCCTCAAAAGTGAAGCCAAAACGTCTCGATCGCCCCCCAGAGGCCGGTCCTAGTATAGGTCATAAACCCCGCCTCCCCATGTTATTCAACGGGACGTGAGACCAACTAAACAATTAAATTACACTTCACATATCTTTTTTCCAAAGACAGTTTCTGTCATTTACTGTAGTTTTTATCACGCTGATGTAATTTCAAGTGTTTGTTTTTAAAATAAGTTTGTTTTTAGTTAGTTATTTGATGCTATAAAAACGGTGCTGTTACGTCATGATTGACAGCTGTGATTGACAGGTTCTCTGAGCGAAGTAGTCACTGAAGCACCAACGGACTTTTTTTCGGGATATTCGGAGGATTGAGGAGATTGGAGCTTTAAATTACATATCTAAATTTCTATAATTAATTATTTCACACCGACATAATGGGTTGTTCTGCAGTAGAATGTGCTAACCGATCTGGCAGGGGCGTGTGCTTGCGATTGATTCTGCGAGAGTGAGGGCGGGGCCTTGTTTTCGCGGCTTTACTTCCTGCTCACTACTGCGCATGACTGGTCCCGAAAACGCAAGTGCGTAGACTCAAGTTCCAAGATGTCAGCGCCATATCGGGACACTGGCGGCTTCAGTTCTCTCCGATGGAAAAGAGCGAAGGGGCGTCGTCCATCTTTTTTTACAGTCTATGGTTTTGACGCTACACATGAGGATGCAGCACGATGACTTGATTGAGCACTAGACTTGTGGCTAATTCGAGAGACAGTGGAGCCATAGATAGAACGAGCATGGCTGGATTCAAGTAAATCCTTTAAGCGATGTTTTACTTGTTCTACATCAAATTCATCAATGCCTGATATTCTTTCATAAGCAACTTTTATTATTTCTGCTGTCACAGCCTCACTAGCATCAATACGACGTCTCAGTTCAGTAGATGGCGTGACATAATTTCTAACTTCAACATAGATACGCATAACCTTCTCCTTTTCCTCTTCCAAGGTGTCAATAAGAGTTGCTAGCTGGCTCTCAGTAATATCAGCCTTGAGATGATCTCTAGCCTTGCGTGCCAACATTTTCCATTGTTCGTACATGGAAATTAGCTTTCTTTCTTTCTTCTGAATTTCATCTTTTTGAAATGCAAGCATTTTTTCTGTAGGCTTTCGTGGACGAACAGAACATCGAGGATCTTGAGATTCTGCTAAATCTTCTCGAAGTTTACTTTTAAGTTCACTCAAAGTTTGTTCTTTAGCCTCAATTGTCTCTATTATCTGTTGTCGCTTTAAACTCTCTGTTGATGTTTGATACTCATTATTAAGGGTTTCAATATCGTCTTGGAGACTATTAATCCACCCTTCACATTCAACTTTATCAAAAGAACAATTTGGCTCGGTCATTTTAAAATTACCAGATTAACACACACAATAATATAAGATGTCCAGCACAGTTAAAACGTTATTTAAATTGCCAAACAGTAATCATGTAGCCTCAAACATTAATATCAAGTGTTTTCTTTTAAAACAACCCTTTGTAAAGACAAATATTTCCTTTAAAACTCGTTTATATATCACTTCTTCAAACACAATAAATTATTTGGTCTTTCAAAATGCTTTAGAACGTTTCAAACCCTTGTTTTGAACTTGAAGAGAATGTCTATTGTTGATGTTTCACCTTAATGTCCTTTTACTGCTGTAAAGGTGCGTCGAGGGATAAATGTCACCTGAAGAAGAACACAGTCTTTCGCAATCCGTAGTGTATCATTTAATCCTCGATTTCAGCCGTAGTTATCCATAAACGAACCACATTTGACCATCGGATATCGACCTGCTGCCCGTAAACATCCACTTCTCAAAGACCCATCGGCATGGACACCGGCAGTCGCAGCAGACTCGAACGACGAATGGCCAAGCTCTTACTGTAGCTGCCCCACTTGAATTGATGGTCAAGTACTCCTTAAACTGATGTTTGCATTAAGCGTTTTATTCGTGACACTCATGTAGACACCATAAGAGCTACAGCAAAAAATACAAACAATAAAAACAAACACTGTCACTCCAACACATTAACCAACATCACAATAAAACGATACAATTACACAACATTAAACTTAGTTTACCTTATAACCCTCAAGTGAGATGCACAAAACTTCATGGGGGGAAGAAAACCGTCATGTAACACAAGCTGCGTCCTTCTTGAAAGTGTGCGCACATACACATAGCGAAAACAGAGGGCGCTTTATACACATGTAGATACACGTTAAGGTCATGTCATAATAAAAGTCCTTCAAAATGACTATACACATAAATCGGTACAGACATTATAAATTCAAGCAAATAAGCAATCACTTACATATATATATATATATATATAAACAGTTACTGAATTTATTTTCAATGCAGATTTTCTTTATTACTTAACCAGTGTTGTTCAATTACGCCTCCATAGTCGAACCTACTGGCCTATGG
Source organism: Moxostoma hubbsi (assembly GCA_032164185.1). NCBI lineage: Eukaryota > Metazoa > Chordata > Actinopteri > Cypriniformes > Catostomidae > Moxostoma > Moxostoma hubbsi. The sequence continues at coordinate 31,482,984 of JAVLUX010000006.1, forward strand.
ATAATATTAGTAAGTAAGTACATATCAACTGACACGTGCTAAATCTGGGCTCCCAAGGGTGACCCCCCAGTGTCAACTCATCGACACAACGTCTCGTTCCCTCCATCAGGGAACGAAGGTTACATCAGTAACCATGACGTTTTCTCTACTAGACTTGTTAAGTACCAGTGGACACAATGTCAGCTTTTATATTTGTTTTCTCATGGAACCCAAAGTATTTAAATTAGTTAGGTTAATAATCAGTTCAGGTTCCGTACATATTAACCATACATTTGAAAACAGAGTTTTAATTTTCGAAATGCTCTCCGTCCACACTGGCATTTTCAAGCATTTTCCAAAAGTTTCTCCTTCACACTGAATTGTATGAATACTCCTCATGTTCTGTCGCCAGACAGCATTTCCGAGTAAACTTCCTGTCGCCTTTGAAGGAATGCAATGTGAAGGTTGTATAAAGTAAAATTTATCTTTAACAATGCTACCAAAGTATGGATAGCAGGCACAAAACACAGCCAAAACATGGGCTGCCATTTTGATTCTTTTGGGTTGAATTGATCACACAAAACTACAACTTGGAGATGGCATTTTCACATTTATCCACTTGGGAGAGCATTTTCAAAAAGCAAAATTTTCGCTGTCAAACAGGCTGTCTCAGTGTGGAAATAGAGAAAACGTCTCGGTTACGTTTGTAACCTCCATTCCCTGATGGAAGGAACGAGACGTCGTGTCGAAAAAGCGACACTAGGGGTTTCTCTTGAGCGCCGAATATGCCTTTGGTCTATGAAAAAAGGCCAATGAGAAGTTGGCAGACAGTATTTGCATACCCCGCCCCGGACATACGGGTATAAAAGTGGGGAAATACGTCGAATACATTCAGGATTTTTCTGAGGAGCCGGAAATGGTCCGGCAACTGCAGTGGCTCGGCTCAGCGACGTGGCCAGGAAGACACAACGTCTCGTTCCCTCCATCAGGTAACGGAGGTTACATACGTAACCGAGACGTTCCCCGTCTGTCGCTCACTTCGACGTCGTGTCGAAGACGCTACACTAGGGGTCCACTTCATATTACGCCATGCGCTGAGCCGTGTACGTGTACTGCTGACACAGGAGCGGGCAGGTATTTCATGTGCACAATCGACCAACTGTGTCAGACTGTGCATACCCTTCCCCAATGCCCCCAAAAAGTCATCGGAATCCTTCTGGTTACCCTAGAACAAGGCGATGCTTGCCAGCCTGGCTGGGCCTCTTTTCTCTCTATGTTTCTCCGCATAGAGCAAGAACAGCCGGGGCCCTTACATGCATCGAGGAAAGGGGGTCTTACTCAGTTTCCTATTCTTTCAAGGGGAAAAGACCCTGCGGAGGCCACACCTGCCCAAAAGGGGAGGTAAAGGTGGAGAATACATCACATGGGTTTTTTAGGCAACATGTGGAATGTGGTGCAGTCGTAGATCCAACCTCCAGGAGGGGGGAGATGCTACAGCATAACGACTGGAGAGCAATGAAAACTGCCAAAGGGAGACGTGGGTCAGCTCCTAAGGTGACTGTACCGTGGAAATACACACAGGAGGAGTCCGCGTAGGAGGCCTGATCTGTGGAGCACTTTTCCCAGTGCAGGGTAGATTTGAGATACCCGCAGTGGATTGGGTCGGCGAATTCCTCCGCTGAATTGTGGACCCACAGGGCTAGGGAGGATCAACCAGGGACCCAGGTGGTTGGGATCTCCTGGGAGAGAAGACACACAGTTTTACCTCGGGCGCCAGGTGCAAGCGATTCACCCGGCCAGATTGTCAGTGCATTACCGAGTTCTACCGGCTCGGACCTGAGAAAACATGGGACGAGACTGACTCAACCCTGAGATTGTAAAATCTCGCAAATGTATTAGGTGTTGCCCAACCCACTGCTCTACATACTGTATGTCTGCTAGGGAGGTGCCTCTAGCCAGTGCCCACGAGGACACAATACTACTTGTTGAGTGCAATCGGACCCGCAAGGGGGGGGGGGGGGGGGGCACGGCCTGGGTGCGATAGGCCAGTGGAATGGCATCCACCACCCAGTGAGAAAGCCTCTGTTTGGAGACAGCATTCCGTTTCCGCTGTCCCCCAAAGCAGACAAAGAGCTGCTCAGAGCACCTAAAGCTCTCTGTGTGGTCCAAACAGGTACGTAAAGCATGTACCGGACATAGCAATGAAGGGGCTGGGTCTGCCTCCTCCCGGGGCAGCGCTTGCAGGTTCACTACCTTGTCTCTGAAGGGAGTGGTAGGGATCTTGGGCACATAGCCTGCTCGTGGTCTTAGGATCACATATGTGTCTGCCAGACCGAAATCCAGGCAAGTGTCCCCGACCCTCTTGTTGGAAGTGAGCGTGATCAGCAGGGCCGTTTTCAGAGAGAGGACCCTGAGCTAACTGATTCTAGCGGCTTGAATTGGGGTCTCTGGAGGCCCGTGAGGACCTACTGAGAGATCCCAGGAGGGGAACAGGCTTGGCTGGGAGGGGTTCAACCTCTGGGCGCCTCTTAGGAACCTGATGATTAGGTTGTGCTTACCCAAGGACTTGTTGTCTACTGCATCATGTTGGGCCACGATAGCGGCGACATACACCTTCTGGGTGGAAGGGGACAGCCCCCCTTCCAGCCTCTCTTGTAGAAATAAGAGCACTGACCTAACTGCGCAGCTCTGAGGGTCTTCAGCACAGGAAGAACACCAATTCGCGAACATGTTCCAATGGTCTGGGAGCGGATGCCAGAATGTGCCCCGTCCCTGAGAAACAAGGTCTTTCTTCAGGGGAATTAGCCAGGGAGGGGCTGTCGAGAGGAGTGCGAGATCCAAGAACCAGGCCCGGGTGGTCCTATAAGGAGCCACAAGGGTGACTTGTTCCTCGTCCTCCCTGACCTTGCACAGCACCTGTGCAAGAAGGCTAACTGGGGGAAATGCGTACTTGTGCAGCCCCGCAGGCCAGCTGTGTGCCAGTGCGTCTGCCCCGAGGGGAGCCTCCTTGATCAGGCATACCAGAGCGGGCAGTGGGAGGTCTCTTGGGAGGCAGACAGGTCTAGCTGTGCCTTGCCGAACCGTTCCCAAATCAGCTGGACCGACTGGGGGTGAAGCCTCCACTCTCCACCAGGCAAGCGTTGTCGTGACAGCACATCCGCTACCACATTGAGGTTGCTGGGGATGTGAGTGGCGTGCAGCGACTTGAGTCTCTGCTGGCTCCAAAGGAGGAGAGGATGGGCGAGTCATGACATGTGGCAGGAGCGTACGCCGCCTTGGCGATTTATGTATGTTACCGCAGTGGTGCTGTCTGACCTGATCAGGACATGTTTGTCTCAAACTAACGGGAGAAACTTCCACAGGGCAAAGAAAACAGTCAGCAACTCCAAGCAGTTGATGTGCCAGCGCAGCGGGGCCCCTTTCCAATGGCCTGCTACTGCGTGCCCGTTACACACGGTGCCCCAACCCAATCTGGAGGCGTCGGTCATGACCAAGACGCATCAGGACACCTGCTGCAAGGGTACTACTGCCCGTAGAAAACAGAGGTCTGTCCAGGGTTTGATGTTTGGCGGCAGGCGGGGTTGATCGTCACACGGTGCGTGCCATGGCGCCATGCTCATCTCGGGACTCGAGTCTGACGCCAGTGCTGAAGCGATCTCATATGCATCAACCCCAGCGGCGCAACCACCAAAGAGAATGCCATATGCCCCAGGAGCCTCTGGAAAAGTTTTAAGGGGACTGTTGTGCCCGGCCTGAAAGCGGCGAGGCACCTCAACACTGACTGCGCATGCTCGTTGGTGAGACGTCATTACACTGAGACTGAGTCTAACTCCATGCCGAGGAAAGAGATGCTCTGGACTTGGGTGAGCTTGCTCTTTTCCCAGTTGACCTGAAGCCCTAAATGGCTGAGGTGCTTGAGCACCTGGTCTCTGTGAGCACATAGTAACTCTCGTGAGTGGGCCAGAATGAGCCAGTCATCGAGGTAATTGAGTATGCAGATGCTGGCTTCTCAGAGAAGGGCAAGGGCTGCCTCTGCGACTTTTGTGAAGATGTGAGGGAACAGAGACATGCCGAAGGTTAGGACTTTGTACTGATACTCCTGGCCGTCGAACACGAACCATAAGAAGGGTTGGTGCCGAGGCAGAATTGAGACGTGGAAGTACGTGTCCTTCAGGTCTACCGCTGCAAACCAATCTAGATGCCGAACGCAGGTTAAAATATATTTCTGCGTGAGCATTTTGAACAGGAGTTTGAGCAACGCTTGGTTGAAAACTCGCAAGTCCAAGATCGGTCATAAGCTGCCGCCTTTCTTGGGTACGATGAAGTAAGGGATGTAGAGACCCTTCTTCATCTCAGTTGGAGGGACAGGCTCTATCGCGTCTTTCTAAGAGAGTAGCAATTTCCGTGCGCAGGGATTTGTCATGTTCGGCGTGTACTGCGGAGAAGCGGACGCCCGTGAAGGGGCGCGTAATCCTAGCGTAACCGAGTTGGATGGTCCGGGCCAGCCAGCGAGACGGGTTGGCAAGTGAGAGCCACGCGTCCAAACTCCGTGCTAGAGGCACCAAGGGGACGATTATTTTTGACGTACCCGGGTGGTGGAGCAGGTAAAGCGGCGTCGGGAGGCGAAGACCCGTTCCGAGGCTCAGGTGCTGAGAAAAGTCTCAAGCAATTACCTTGCTCCGCACACCCGGCAGGGGGTGGGTTAGCGACTGAGGAGGAGGTCCAACGTAGGCGTCCTCTAGACTTGTCGGAACCGGCCGGCCGGGGAACAGTCGTAGGGCTGAAGGCGGGTGGTCTGCGTCCAGCGTGCTGGGACTGTTGAAATCTGTTGGCAGAGTGCCGTGAGAATGGCATTTGCAGGCCAGGTGACACAGAGACAAAGGAAATAGCTCTGTTACTGAGAATGTGAAAATAAATTCAACAAAAAATGTGAGCAGCACACATGATCTTGGGACCAATCAAGTAGTTGAGGGAGGGGGGGGGGGGGGTGGAGTAGCCCGGGAAAGCATAGCGGACCTCTGTGCGTCAGGCTCATACTGGACGAGCAGACCAAGGCGAGTCATCAGCATCAGACGCCGCTGTAACGCTCTCCGATGCAGCGGTGAAGTCATCCAATTCTGAAGCAAGCAAGCGTGCCGGGGAGGCGGCTGATTCGAGGGGGTTTACCCGGCGAAACGCAACCAGTCATTATTCCCAAATCGCCTTCATCACCCGCGGCACCTGCCCCAATCACGTAGGAAGGAGGTGAGGTGCGGGGGGTAGCTGAAGGGGCTTTCTCTCATGACAAAAGACGCAATGCTTGAACGGCCATATTCTCGCACTGAGAACATGAACCATTGGAAAGAAATCACTCATCTCGAGCTCAGACGAAAGCAAGGAAGTGTGCCGGGGAGGCGGGTGGTTTGAGGGGGTTTACCCAGCAAAACAGAACCCGTCACTATCCCCAAATCGCCTTCATCGACCGTAATGTTGTCATGGCTATGTTCTTGCACTGAGAACCTGAACCATTCATAAAATGCTGCCTGTGTGTGTGATCATAGCCCAGGCACGTGAGGCAGCTTTTATGACCGTGAGAGGTGGGGAGAAATCACCACATCCAGAAATTACACAGGGGCGGAATGGCATCTTTATAAAGACGCGCCCTGAAAAGGACGTTCAACGCCGCTGTGTATTGCTCTTTTAAAAGAAATATCACTCTTTTTAATATGCTCTTGCACTGTCGAAGCGCCCAGGGGCAAATTGCAATGTCGTGCAAGGAAGGAGAAAGCCGCTGCAGTGTGCCGTAGATCCAACATTAGGTTAGAAAAATTCAAGCTGCTCTTAAAAGTAATTTTATTCAGAGACAAGGAGACAATCTATGGCTATAGTACAGTTGAAGTCAGAAGTTTACGTACACTACTTACACAAGTCACTAAAACAAATTTTGTAACCACTCCACAGATTATATATTAGCAGACTGTAGTTTTGACAAGTCGTTTAGGACATCAACTTTGCGCATGCCACAAGTAATTTTTCCAACAATTGTTTAGAGACAGATTGTTTCACTTTTAAATGACTATCACAATTCCACTGAGTCAGAAGTTTACATATACACTAAGTTAACTGTGCCTTCAAGCAACTAGAAAAATGCCAGAAAATGATGTCAAGCCTTTAGACAATTAGCTTCTGATATGAGGTGTAGTGAATTGGAGGTGTACCTGTGGAGGTATTTTAAGGCCTACCTTCAAACTCAGTGCCTCTTTGCTTGACATCATGGGAAAATCAAAAGAAATCTGCCAAGACCTCAAGAAAAAATTGTGTACCTCCACAAGTCTGGTTCATCCTTGGGAGCAATTTCCAAATGCCTAAATGTACCACTCTCATCTGTACAAACAATAGTACGCAAGTATAAACACCATGGAACCACGCAGCCATCATACCACTCAGGAAGGAGACGCATTTCATCTCCTAGAGATGAACGTAGTTTGGTGCGATAAGTGCAAATCAATACCAGAGCAACAGCAAAGAACCTTGTGAAGATGCTGGACGAAACAGGTAGGTAAGTACCTATATCCATAGTAAAACAAATTGTATGTAAACTTCTGAACCACTGGGAATGTGATGAAAGAAATAAAATCTGAAATAAATCATTCTCTCTACTATTATTCTGCTGACATTTCACATTCTTAAAATAAAGTAGTGATCCCAACTTGGAATTGTGAAACTGAGTTTAAATGTATTTGGCTAAGGTGTTTGTAAACTTCTGGATTCAACTGTGTATACTATAATAATTGCATTAGAAGCATGCAAAGATGCAGATTATATACCGTAAAAAGCGATTAGTGAAAAACATCAAAAGCGATGATTGGTGTTTGATTCACACCAAATCCTTCTATTCGCACCAGTCCATAAAAATTTTATCCAAAAACTATTTCATCCCCTGTACAGTAGGCAGTGCTGTTGCTGTTCTACAAACATTTACCAGTTTCCTGGCCACGCTTTAGCTGTCAAAACTGAAAATGAAAGGACTATTTTGTCATTGAGCGTGTTTGGGTCTGTGTTGTAATATACACAGTAGACTTCTCAGTAGGAGTAGGAGTCTTGTTCAGGACTCATTTAAGAAATGGTTATAGTTATATTAAACTCTTCCTTTTCCTTACACTAAGTTACAAATTAAAATAATCTAAAACATGGTCTCCCACATTACCACAAGAAAAATGCTTCTTGATTTACGTGGAGCTATTTGAGCCCACATATTATAAATAAAATGTAAACCTTTCTGTTAAGTTAATCAAATTTCCACCAAATACTTAACATCAACGCATTCTGAAATTAAGCAAATTTTAAACATTGGGAGTTAACAAAATAAAGCATTACTCTTGATTATTCTTGATTTTGTGGTTGATATCATATATCCGTTTGTTTTCAGATGGACCAAGACCCAATCAGAAGGAGATTCATTCTCTCCGAGTGTTCCTGCTGTTGTTTGTCAAACAACTCCTCATGAAGGTATAGTGGAGTGACCATGAAAATAACATATGGTCTGAATGAATCAACTCTACATGAAAAGTGCAGCATAGGTAATGCTTGTGTCCCTGTTGCATATGAATGTAGGATTATGGTGTAAAGGAAGACGAATTACAGAGTATTCTCAACTACATGCTGATGATGCATGTGGTAACCAAATGCTCCTCAATGCAAAAAAGTTCTCCACACATCACCCTCTAACTGTATTAGTTACCACACAACACTCAGACATGTTACCATAAATTACTGTAGATTTCTAGTTCTGTGTCATTCTTTGTTACACTGTACAATCTGTGATGTAACTGCCACTAGACGGCACCCAAACCATAGAGCTTTTTAATTCTTCTATATTCCATCTTGTTCATGATGTTAAATTGTGATGTTTAAAAATATTTACTCACTAATAAGAGGTTATGGGTTGTCCTGTCATACATTAATATGCACACAACCTATAATATAGTAGTTACACCAATGTCTTATTATGCGGTAACTCCATTCGAATTGTGATTCCTGCTTGTTGTGCCATAACATGACCTTCTTTGGTGTCATTCGTTTTTGTATGTGCATTATAATAAATTCTTATATTAATCATGGATAATGCAGCTTTGTCAGTCATAGCCCAAAGTACCCCTATCAACCTGCCATTTACGATCAGGGTCCCCTGCTTCACTCCTTCTACAATCACCTTTTTTTTTCTTTTTCTATTTTTTCCAGGGGTGTTTAATTGACATAACTGTCTCTGACATGTTATACTTTATTGTTTTTTTATTTATTTTTTTACAGGATGATAATCTCCAGCTTCTTGTGGCACTGATGTCTGAGCACCCGGCTCAATGGTTCAAGCCTTTGATCAGCGGAATGGAATACAGTGAGGCTGCAGTTGCCCTTGGCAACAAGACTACACTTTTTCTTGAACAGTTTCTTAGTCGCCATTTTGTGCTGCTCTCTTTTTAATTCATCCATTAAAATAATAATTCACCCAAAAATGTTTCCATTACTTATTCACCATTATGTCATTCCAAAATCCAAACCCTCATGCCATTTTTTTTCTCCATGAAACATAAAATTAGACATTTATGAATAATCTTTACCGTCTTGCCATACAACAAAAGTTAATTGGAACTAAATCTGTGATGCTCCAAAAAAAAAGTACAAAAACACCATGAAAGTGCTCCATATCACTAATTCAAGATTAGTGCTATTCCGCCCCACACACACACACATTTTAGAATAATATTAAAGTCATCAAAACTATGTTATAACAGAAGTGGAACTTTGGGAATTATGTTGACTAAATAAAAATCCAGAATAAATCAAAACATTAGCCTCTCTTTGCCTGGAATTTTCAGAAATATACTCTGCATTTTCTCAACCAACTTCTTGAGGTATCACACTGGGATGCTTTTAAACAGTATTGAAGTAGTTCCCATCTATGTTGGGCACTTATTGGCTGCTTTTCTTTATTATTCAGTCCAAGTCATCCATTTCAAAAACATTTTTGTTTTAATAAAATGTAAAATTGTATAATTAAATAAATGTATGCGTTAGCACAATTAAATTTGTCTACAAAACTAATTTCACACATTTAAGCATATGCCTTCAGATCAAACAGTTTTTAAGGTCATGAGAAACATTTCAATCAAGTGACCTCAAACTTTTGAACTGCAGTGTATAGTAACTGAACGAGACATACCATTTTTAATTCTGATGCGGGCTAGATGTGACCTTTGGCGAAGTGAGTGACTATCAGTGAATCATTTCAATCAGTGCCTCACACAAAGTCTCATGGCTTCAGAAGTCTTACACACACATCATGTACTTTTTGGTGTTTTTATAAAAATGTTTTATCCTGTTTGAAGATTGACAGCCGTGGTCATTATGACCTGTTGTCGAATGAGAAGGACTGCAAAAACATTCTTTAAAAAAATTATCCTTTTCTGTTCCAAAGAAAAAAATGACTGCTAAGTATTTAAATGTATATTTTTTGTTGAACTGTTAAACAACCCATGTCTTCAATAAAAACTATAAATAAGAAATAAATAAAAAACACTGAAAGATGAGTTTACATTAATTTAACATTATGGAATGACATGAGGCCACAATACCTCATTCTTAGCAGAGAGTCCCGTTCAACAAAACCTATAAAAACACTTTCATAGGTTCATCTGATACCTATGCTGCTGTACTGGGCTCTCATACAGGCTACTAAAATAGAGGCTTTCTAGACATGCTAGTTCCACTGACAGCAATGGGGTTAAATGTGTATGCTAGCAGGAGGCGTCTGTACAGCTCGTAACGATAAAACAGACAGGCCTCATTTTCATTTTAGATCTGACAACCCCACTCACATCACACTTCTGTCAAATCCTACTCAAGAAGGATACGTGCATGTTTATTTTAATATGGAGACAGTGTAATGGTGTCCATTACATATGAATGTACACATCAGCTCTTGTGAGATATGTGTACATACCAGGCTGCATCACCGGTAATTTCCTTGGTTAGAAAAAAATAAACAAAACTTCATAAAAAAAAAATCTAAATTTTATCAACCTGTTTGATCACATACTCATAATGTTTATATGTAGACATAATAAATATGGTTGCTTTGTATTTTATCTCACATTCAGTTATAATCAGTTATATTGAAATATTAATTATATATTTTATATATAGATCTGAAGGCATATGCTTAAATGTTTGAAAATAGTTTTGTAGACAAAAATATAATTGTCAACATATTAATTTATTTAATTGCAAAATTACAAAATGATTTTAAAAAACAAAAGTTTTTGAAGTGGATGACTTGGACCGAATAATTAAGAAAAGAAGCCACTATGTGCCCAGCATAGATGGAAACTCCTTCAATACTGTTTAAAAAGCATCCCAGGCAGTAGCGGTTTTAGGCACGGGCGAACCGGGCATTCGCCCGGGGCGGCATTTTTTCATGTCACATGGGGGGCGGCACGAGCAGTTTAAAAAAAAAAAAATAAATAAATAAAAATCCTCTGCGCCGCGAAGTGGTTTTCTACATAGAGGTTTTCTATTATCTATCATTTCACTGTGTGGGGAATTGGCAAATTGGCGCCCCTGCATGCTGAGAAGGTGCCTGTGTGAGAAGGGGAAAGGGGAGGGGGGCGCAGCAGGCAGGGGATAGTTCACCTCTGGGTGACTGACTGGGGGGGGGGGGGGGGGTCCACTGTATAACAGAGCAATACTCTAATGAAATTAGTGGGCTAAGTCAGTCACACTCGACTTTCTTCCAAATAACGCACATTTTATTCATAATATTATAAATACAGGCCTATAGTTCCTGCACATTTTTGTTTTTCTGTGTGAAATGGCTAATAAAAATAAGTAATACAAAACGATTATGTGGTCACCTCACCAAGGTGAATTGGTTTAGTCTTGACTTCTGGCTGTGACTCGTAACGTGAGTGACAGTGTTGGGGGGCGGGGGATGGGAAATCTGTTGATTGTCGAGTGCCAAATAAACAGGGATGGATAGGAAAAGGTCAAAGCCATCAGGTGCACAATTTAGAAAAAAAAGAAAAGAAGAAGAGGAGAAACGAGCAAAAGATAAAGGTATGCAACTATGTTCTCTCTGTGATATGATTACGGTATCCATGTTGTCATGAATGAAGGGCTAATGTTAATTGTTGGTAACTCTCACGTTTGTTAGCCTATTTGCTATGATGCTTGCTATGCTTATACAACAATAATTTGGTTTTAAGTCAACAAACACGAGATCTAATTTCACCATAATATTGTGCTTTGCAACCAAACTGTTACAAGTTCAGTTATTATTTATTTCCATCAGTTGGGTTACGTTAGGCCCTGTAATTAGCCAACTGAATTTTTTTAAAATCTGTAGGTAGTTTCAAAGAGACGACATTTGCTATTTATTTACTACTTATTTGCTACAAGACACATGCCATGAATATGAAGGAGGTTTTTATGCATGTTTATGACAACTGTCATTAAGTGTCACTCGCTCAATTATGACATTTTTAATGCAAATATGACATTATTTGTTTGAGATGCCTTTGTTGACAACTTGACATTAGCAAGACATCATAACCTGTCATAAATATGTCATAAAAACCATGACATAGCAGATTAATTATTAAACTTAAGAAACTACTTAGCTTTATGAGTTAACATTACATTAAACTGCCATGTTGGTTTTGACATTGGCTGTCATGAACCCATTATAACTGTGTCATGAATATTTTTCTGACCACTTTTTTTCCCAGTAGTACAAATTGAATGTCATTAAGTGTTTATACTCTGTCAAGTTGTTTTATAACAGTGTCATGTATACTTTTCTTGACCTCAAGTGGTACAATGACATTTTAATGACAAATTCAATGTGTACCACTGTAGTTGAGTGTAAAAATATTCATGACACAGTTATAATGGCCTCATGACAGCCAATGTCAAAACCAACCACATGACAGTTTAATGTAAAGTTAACCCATAAAGCTAAGTGGTTTCTTAAATTTGATAATTAATCTGCATGTTTATGACATATTTATGACAATTTATGTTGTCTTGGTAATGTCAAGAAGTTTTCATGTTTATGTCTCTCTTATTATGTTTGGGGTCAATTTGACTGGCTGTTTTAGCTGTTATAAAACATCATCATATGGTCTTTTAGTTTCAATTTCAATTGCAATTCAGGGGCACTTCTAAAATATTTTGGAGCATCCTCTGGATCAGGATGAGCCACCCACCTCCCCCGCTACACAGGCCTCTTCTGGAAAGGTCTCGACTCTTCAGGATGAGCTACCATCTATGTCCTCAGCTACACATATGTCTTCACAAATTTCTCCACAAATATCTGATATTGATGATGAAGTCAACTTTGCCTCTACTTCTCTCCAGCATGAGCCTTCAGGTGAATTTTGTGTGTGTATGTGTGTGTGTGTGTTTTTTTTTGGGAGGGGGGGGGGGGGGGGGGGGGGGCTCAAAGGTGGTCTCGCTCAGGGTGCAATTCAATGTAGAACCGCCACTGATCCCAGGGTGATGTTGTTTGAGAAAATATCTATTTATTTATTTATAATGATTTAATATTCATATTTTTGAATGTCTGTGCTAACATTTTACATATATTATACACGTTTTTTCTTCTGTCAATAACACAGAGTCAGGCATCTAAAAGTGAATATTTACACACTGCACAGCTGCACAGATGGCTCCCGTTACACAGGCATTCAAAGTCTTGGGCTACTTTCTAAAATATTTGTCACCAAAGTGAGTACACAGTTCTGAAGATCAATGTTGTTGATGCTGAAGTTATTTTTACTGTTTGGAATTAATGCTGAAATATTACTGTTAATAACAAAAACAATAACATTGCTGACCTTGTTTTTATTAAGTGGTACATGCACATCTTCCTCATGATTCACTTTATTGCCTCAGACTGTTTATATAACAAAATTAGTCATTAATGGATGCCCTACCAATAGATTTTTAGCACAAATAATCACCCAACATAATGTCAAGTAAGACTAAGGATTTTCTTCTTAAAGTGAATGGTTTAAAATAAATTAATAATTTTTAACGTTCTTTTCCAAGAATGGATTGAGACATGTTCAGCTGGGTTATTTTAATAACAACTTACCCTCACTCGACTATTAATTCATGCACCATGGAAATATTTATACACTTATGTATTCAAAGTCTGTAATCTTGTGTGAGTATTTTTCCAAATGCTGTGTCTGTGGTCTTTTGACAGATAAAGCTCACTTTCTTTCATAATCCCTTTTGCTTTTCCCCAAAAGGGAATTCTGACCACCAAGTAGATATTTTTCAGAAGCTCTGGGCTTCAGTTATGCCCTGTTGGGGTCCTGGCTGGATTTAATCAGATCATTGCATAGGTTTGGGTTTGGGATGGGACAGCATATTGAATTTCAAAATATCGCAAACCAAAATAAATGACAAACCACATTGAGGCAAAATTCGGTATTTCGAAATTTGCATAATTGTTTTCTTTCCATGTGATCATAAATAAAAATTATCTATCAAAAATCAAAATATCTCTCCTGCTTTTTTCTGCACTGTTTACAGGGTTCACACAAGGTCCGTGAAGTGCTTAAATTACTTGAATTTAGCTTTTAGAAATTAAAGTAATGGAATACCTAGAAAATCGTCTCGGGTTACGTATGTAACCCTGGTTCTGTTGTTCTGTGTTGTGGAGATTCTCAGGATGGATTGCAGGTGTTCATCAGTGATACGACTCCTATGTGATGTTTTGTTGATTTTCATCACAGAGAATAGCTGCTCACATAGATATGTGCTGCCAAACATAGACAGGATTCGAGCCACATATTGGTGGAGCTGGGGCATCACTTCAGGAATGAAGCGAGTGAACTGTGTGGGCCCCGCAGTGTTGTACTTTGCCTCCTGTGTCCCATTGCAGCTCTATCAGCTCCATCTGCATTTCTGCAGTTACTGTTTCCACGTCGACTGCAAATGGGTTGCGAAGCAGCTCGAAGTTACTATTCTGTACCTCAAAGTCACTGAAACGCCACGCGAATTCAGTGCACAGTGCGCTGAGTTTTTCAGCAAAGGTAGCCTTTGGGAAAACTGTGGCGCTTACTTGGTTCAGTATTACTTGTCAACAGGGAAAATGAGACAAGTTACATTGGTGCATTTGTGTCTCCCATAAGCGCAGCTTCACTTGAAATGCCTACACTGCATTATGCATGTCAGTTATTATGCACTCCCTTCCCTGGAGTTGGAGGTTTAAAAGTTAAGATGTGACGTTATGTCAGCCATGAACACCAACTCACATTTCCACTTTTCATTCTGCACAACTGTGGAGTCTTTCCCTTTACTGTCCATGAACTGGCAGATTTCCTCATGCAGCTCAAAGTGTCTTTTGAGAATTTTTCCCCAACTTAGCCACCGGACCTCCGTATGATACGGCATGTCGCCAAACTCTTAATCTATTTCCCGCAGAAAAGACTGAAATTGGCGGTGTTTTAAACCATGGGCTCTGATAAAGTTTACGGTTTGTGTTACAGTTTTCATCACATGATCCATTTTTAGAACTTTAGCACTCAGTGATTCCTGGTGTATGATACAGTGATATACTGTCAATTCACCCGCACAGTTCTCCTCCCGCATCTTTGAGCGCATCCTTCCCACGAGTCCACTTTTTTCACCACACATCGCAGGTGCGCCATCTGTTGCAAGTCCAACAAGTTTTTCCCATGGCATCTTCATGTCGGTTACACTTTGAAATACATTTTCAAAGATGTCTTCTCTGTCCCGTGCATCGATTTAATGTCCAGTATTTCCTCTGTTATGCACAAATTGGAGTCCACTCCACGGATGAATATCGCCAGTTGTGCAGTGTCAGTCGTGTCAGTACTTTCATCCACAGCAAGGGAGTATGCAACAAAATCTTTTGCTCTTTCAATCAACTGTATTTTCAAATCAGTGGCCATCTCACAAACCCAATTAGCAACCATGTTTCTGCTGAGGCTTACATTTGCAAATGCCCGCGTTTTATCTGGACAAACGACGTCACATACTTTCATCACACAGTTCTTCACGAATTCCTCCTTGGTAAACGGCCGTCCTGATTTGACGATCTCTTTGGCCACAATAAAACTTGCTTTCACAGCAGCTTCACTTTGTGATTTCGCTTTGGTTAAAAACGCCTGCTGGGATTTCAAATTCGTCTTCAACTCCTCTACCTTTTGTAGCTTCTGCCCTGCGCCCTCATGTTTTGTCTTGTAGTGCCGTCTTAGGTTATACTCCTTCATTACAGCGACATTGCTTCCACAAAGGAGACACACTAGTTTACCTGCAATTTCAGTAAACATATACTCATTCTCCCACCAGTTTTGAAAGCCTCTGTTTTCAGAATAAAATATTCTCTTGCACATTGTTGGGGTCTAGCTTTGATTTGATATTAGGGTTGTATACATCAACAGACTGCTTGCTCTGATGTAATTGACACGGGTTGCAGTTGGTGGCAATTGCACTGCACCATGGGATTTGTAGTGTGTGTTATTGGCACTTTATATCAAAGGGCCAATAAAAACAGATATATAAAATGATCTCGTGGGCCGGATATAATTGTATGGCGGGCCGGATGTGGCCCGTGGGCCTTGAGTTTGACACCTGTGACCTAGGGGATTCGGCCCTTGGAAGGAATCCCCTGGCTTTGAGCCACAACAAAAACGGTCTCATGTGCAGACGGTCCAGAGGGATTACCGAGGATGCAGTTGACTGAGACCAAGTACAAACTTGACCTAGCCTGATTTTGCTCAGGGTATTCTGAATGGACTCGATTCTAGCGGGAGACAGTTCTGCCCGCATTGTGATAGAACTCCATACCCGATAGACAGCGTTCTGAGTGGGAGAGAGGATGCTTTTCTTGGCGTTGAGCCTCAACCCCAGAGAAACTAGATGAGCTAAGACGGTATCCCTGTGCTGAACTGCCATTCGCTGGAACTGCGCTATGATCAGCCAGTCGTCCATATAATTCAAAATGCAGATGCCTCAGAGTCACAAAGGAGCCGGCGCTGCATCCTGCATTTATGACTGTGCGGGTTAAGAGGGCTAGGCCGAATGGAAGAACCTGATACTGGAAAGCTTCGCCCCCGAAATCGAACCTCAGGAGCTTCCTGTGTTGTGGCAAAACTTCTAAACGAAGAAGTAAAGAAGTGCGTCATAAGATCGATGGTGACCAGCCAAACGTGATGTTGGGCTTATGACACGATCGTCTTGATTGCAGATCTTGGACTTGAACATCCAGACAGGGCAGTTCGAGCTTTGAGATCTAAAGCCAGACGCAACCCCTCACCCTCCATGGGAACCAGGAAGTACTCGGTGTAATAACTTTCAGGAAGGGGAACACGTTCTATGGCCCCTTTAACCAGGAGATTTTACAGTTTTTTTTTCTTTTCACAGTAGACATGACTGATACGGTTTACGGTAGTGGAAACCACGCCGTTGAAACACGGAAGGAGGTGAGTGAATTAAATTCTGTAGCCCTTTCCTACTGTTCTTAGGACCCACAGAGAAATATATATCTGGCATAGGAGTTTCTACGATGCCAGGTTCTTTTAGATGGGTTTTAATCTTTAACACTTCCTGTTGAGGGGGTGTCGAGTATTTCGTGTCCTGTAAAAATGCAGGGAGCAGCAAAACACCCAACTATTTGATGGGAGCCTCTACCACCGAAACACCGAAGGCGGCGGGAATGGAGATGGCTTCGCGGGGTACCGGGAGGGGCGAAGTGGAGCACGCGCCACGTCCCGAGGGGAGCTACCCCACAAAACTAGTGCAAGACCATCAGAGTTTTCTTCTTTTAGAAATCAGGGTCCTGAGGTCTTGCTTTGGGGGCTGCTGAGGGCGACGAGACTGTCCCCAATCCCTGGGAGGAGGAGCACGACTCGCCACGCTTTGCTTTTGAGCCTCCCTTCTAACAGGACCGAGGTGGGTCTGGGGGGCTGAAGGACCTGCCCCCTGAGTAAGAGGAACTGCCCGAAGGCTTCCTCATGGCTTTTCGCCTCCTGGAACCTGGAGATGACCGAGCTCATGGCGTCTCCGAATAGGCCAGTGGGTGAAACCAGGGCATCAAGGAGGAAAATTCTATCCTTATCCTTGATGCCAGAAAGGTTGAGCCAAAGGTGCCTCTCCACGCTGACCAAGGCAGACATAGACTGGCCAATAGCGCGGGCTGTTTGCTTGGTCATGGAGAGAAAGATCTGTGGCTCGACGAAGCTCAGAAAAAGTTTGCTCATCGAGCGCAGCACCCACACTCAGGTCGTCCAGCAGGTCAGCCTGGTACGCCTGTGATATAGCCATAGTGTGCAGAGCAGCACCAGCCTGACCTGCTGCTTGATAAGCCCTTCCCACTAAAGCGGAGGTTACCCTTCTTCTTCCCTCGGATTTTTCCCGTGTTCACGTACCCTCGACGTCCCTTTGAGGGGGGAGAGGGCTTTTTCAGAGATGATGCCGAGCCCGGTAAGAGATAGCCCTTAAGCATCTCTTCGACCGGTGGCATCACTGAATATCCCCGTGCCTCAGCCCCACGATAGTCGAATATAAAGACGTCGAGGGTACGTGAACACGGGAAGAATCCGGGTTCCTCCATGAGCGAGAAAGCTCCTCATGGAGGTTATCAAAGAAGGGAAGGGATTGATGAGGCGTTCCCTTCCCTTATTCCCTGGACAAAAATCTATCCCCCAACTTGGAGATTTTGGGGGGTCTCTTTTTGGCACGGCCAGTCCAACTGGAGTCTGGCCACCACCCGAGTAATCACATCGAGCAATTCCTCCATCGATTTTTTATCATGGACGGTAAGCTCGGAGGCGGGCAGAGATTCGAGGTCCCCCTCATGAACCGAAGAAGCATCAGAACGCGCTTTGAGAACATGGGAAGGACCAGCTGGGTCTGGAGAGAGAGCGAGAGAAAGGGATGAACCCGTCTCTCGCTTCTCAGTCAAATCCATGCGAGAGCCCCACGAATGAAGCGTGGGTGCTGACTCCCGGAAGCAAGCGAGACGAGTGCGAAGCACTTTGCCCGAAAGCAGATCGCAGTGCTCACACTCGCCTCGCTCCAACGTGAGAGCAGCGTGCTCTTCCCCCAAACAAATAGAGCAAAACTGATGCGTGTCCCATTAGGCTATAAAGCGTAAACAAGGGAACAAACATCGCCTGCCCTGGTTTTCGGTCATTCTCACTTTATCTCTAAAATATATAGATATATTTTTAGAATAGAGGAAAGGAGAAAAGGTTCACTGCACACTGCTTAACCAAATTCTAACTCCTAGCAGAGGAATGAAAGTTTTGACAGGCTTGTGAAACACACACACACACACACAGAATCGCTCTGAAAAAAGAGGATCTGACGACACCTGGTGACGTATCCATTTATAGCCTGGCCACAGGTGCATCTAGTGATTTCATCAGCCGAGGCTATAAATTCCGGTCAATGTTCATTGATGTGTTACATATTCACAGCTCGGTCACAATTAGGATTGTCCCCAAAGCGCTCTTCAGCGCAGCATCCTAGTGTAGCTTTTTGTAAAGGGAACACCTTGTTTTGTTGAAATTGCTTGAGATTAAAACAGAACATTTCCTCTGTGTAATCTATATCCCTCAAAGATGAGATTCACACATTCCACTTGCATTGAATAATGGGTCTTTTAATATCCGTTCTGTACTTTGTAGTCAGTTGTTCGTCAAAAAGTAAAAAGAAGCATCGATTTTAATCAAACATAGTGTGCATGCCGTAAAGAGGCAGAGACAACACTGTGAGACGATCGTTGAATTAAACAGAACTCAACAGCACCATTTTAGTGCTTTTTATACAAATTAATGTAAAACACATAATGTTAAACAGTGACAGCTCATTTCATTATTATATGTACAGTTTCATGATATAATATGAATTGGTAATATCTATATTTTAATTTTTTTTGGCACCATTCTGAGTAAATTTTAGATACTGTTGTGTATAAAAATCCCAGGATATCGGCAGTTACAGAAATACTCAAACCAGCCTGTCTGACACCAACAATCATCCATGTGATTATCCAATTAGCCAATTCACAAACAGCACCCAGGCCAAAACACCACTGACTATAAAAGCGTTTATGCAAACGGTGTAAATACCTATGAAAAGAAAGTGTAATCATTCGTTTTATTAAAATAAATCTTTTGTACATAAACTCAACTTTGTATGGTTTTGCATTTAGATCCAGATTTGTAATTTTTTTTGCTCAGTATTGCCATCCATCCATCCATCCATCTTCAACCACTTATCCGAATTCGGGTCGCGGGGGCAGCAGCTCCAGCAGGGGGCCTCAAACTTCCCTATCCCGAGCCACATTAACCAGCTCTGACCGGGGAACCCTGAGGCGTACCCAGGTCAGTGTGGAGATGTAATCTCTCAACCTAGTCCTGGGTCTTCCCCTAGGCCTCCTCCCAGCTGGACATGCCTGAAACACCTCCCTAGGGAGGCACCCAGGGGGCATCCTTACCAGATGCCCAAACCACCTCAACTGATTCCTTTCGATGCAAAGAAGCAGCGGCTCTACTCCAAGCTCCTCACAGGTGACTGAGCTCCTCACCCTATCTCTAAGGGAGAAGCCCTCCACCCTTCTGAGGAAGCCCATTTCGGCCGCTTGTACTCGTAACCTAGTTATTTCGGTCATGACCCAGCCTTCATGACCATAGGTGAGGGTAGGAAAAAAATATTGACCGGTAGATCAAGAGCTTTGCCTTCCGACTCAGCTCTCTTTTCGTGACAACGGTGCGATAGAGCGAGTACAATACCACCCCCGCTTCTCCGATTCTCTGGCCAACCTCCCGCTCCATTGTCCCCTAACTCGTGAACAAGACCCCGAGGTACTTGAACTCCTTCAATTGGGGCAATACCTCCTTCCCTACCTGGAGTACGCACTCCATCGGTTTCCTGCTGAGAACCATGGCCTCAGATTTAAAGGTGCTAAACCTCATCCCAGCCACTTCACACTGGACTGCCAAGTGATCCAGTGAGAGCTGAAGGTCACGGACTGATGACGACATGAAAACTACATCATCTACAAAAAGCAGCAATGAGATCCCCAGCCCACTGAACCTCACACCTTCCCCACCCCGACTACGCCTCGATATCCTGTCCATGAATATCACAAACAGAGACCAACCCCCACATGGAATGAACTCAACTTCATTCCGAGGACCCGGACACAGCTCTCGCTTTGGATGTACAGGGATTGGATCGCCCTAAGAAGGGACCCCCCTCCCCGTACTCCCACAGCATGGGGACCCCCCTCCCCATACTCCCACAGCACCTCCCACAGTTTCTCATGGGGGACCCGGTCACACACCTTCTCCAGATCCACAAAACACATGTAGACCAGATGGGCATACTCCCAGGCCCCCTCCATGGTGTAAAGTAAAGATCTTGTCCGTTGTTCCACGGCCAGGACGGAACCCGCATTGTTCCTCTTCAATCCAAGGTTTGACAATAGGCGGAACCCTCCTCTGCAGCACCTTGGAGTAAACTTTACCAGGGAGGCTGAGAAGTGTGATACCCCTGTAGTTGGCACACACTCTCTGGTCCCCCTTTTTGAAGAGGGGAACCACCACCCCGTTCTGCCACTCCTTAGGCACTGTCCCAGACTTCCACGCAATGTTGGAAGCCCTGGCTGTCAGAGCCCAGCCGGGCACAGCCCGAAGAAGCGACGTGACACCCACCTCTACATCCCTTGGGCCCACCACCCATTGGAGAAACCGCAGGAGTGCGCTGCCATATGGGTGGCAGTGAAGGCTGTGGGTCTCGACGGACCAGACCCGGGCAGCAAAGGCTTGTTCTAGGGACGTGGAACATCACCTCACTGGTGAGGTTACTTCGACGCACAGTTTTGGCTCTGGATCCGTACTCCTGGATAGGGGATGGACTCTATTTTTCTCTGGAGTTTCCCAGGGTGTGAGGCGATGGGCGGGTGTGGGGATACTCATGAGTCCCCGGCTGAGCGCAGCAATGTTGGATTTTACCCCGGTGGACGAGAGGGTTGCCTCCCTATGCCTACAGGTTGTGGGGGGGGAAAATTATGACTGTTGTCTGTGCATATGCACTGAACAGCAGTTCAGAGTATTCTGCCTTCTTGGAGACCCTGAATGGAGTCCTGAATAGGGCTCAGTAGGGGACTCCATAGTGATACTGGGTGACTTCAACGCGCACGTGGGAAATGACAGGGACACCTGGAAAGGCGTAACTGGGAGGAACAGCCTCCCCGATCTAAACCCGAGTTGATGTATGTTATTAGACTTCTGTGCCTCATGGATTATCTATAACAAACACCATGTTCGAACATAAGGATGCTCATAAGTGTACGTGGTACTAGAGCACCCTAGGCAGAAGGTCGATGATCGATTTTGTAATCGTGTCGTCGGATCTGAGGCCATATGTTTTGGACACTCAGGTGAAGAGAGGGGCAGAGCTGTCAACCGATCACCATATGGTGGTGAGTTGGGTCAGGGGGTGGGGAAAGACTCTGGACAGACCTGGGAAGCCCAAGCGAGTAGGTCCCTGTTCACGAGATCTTCAACTCACACCTCCAGTGGACCTTTTCAGGCATCCCTGCAGAGGTCGGGGACATTGAACCAGAGTGGACAATGTTAAAAACTTCCATTGCTGAAGCCGCGTTGGAGAGCTGCAGCCTCAAGGTTTTAGGTGCCGCCAGGGGTGGTAACACTCGACACCGTGGTGGACACTGGTGGTCAGGGAAGCCGGAGGTCTCTGGAGGCAGTAGCAAGGTACCGACAGGCCCGAAGGGCTGCGGCCTCGGCCGTGAGGGAGGCAAAGCATACTGGTAACTTAATGGGATTTTTTTACTTTTTACTAGTGATTTGTAATAATAATGATAAGAGGGCCTCATTTTTTATTTCTGTGCCTGCAGTGGTACAAATCAGCCATTGAGATTATTATAATTTTTTTTTGATGGTGAAGTATACTGTTACCTCAGACAAATGAAGCTCATTTGATAGTCACCATTACTCCGATAAACACATTAAAAAGTAATTAACTTCCCACTGTAGCTGAAAAGTAATATTTATTTGCTGCATTGTTTTCATTCACAGCCGACCAGTTTCTGAATAATAGATGACAGAATTATCTCTTATATTGTCTGTACTCTCACTGACGCTTTTCTTTCCAGCCTTGATTTATGCTAAATTTGGCATGTGGCTCCTTTAAACCCAGCACAGTGTTAGATGCTCTGGTTTGAATATAAAAGTGAAACATTATAAACTGATCCATATCATAGTTTTTCCTAATGGAGCTTAATTCTAAAATACTGAAAGCAGCTGATTATAGCTGTATTTACAGAGATGTGACCATGTACACAAACCACTTGCCAGTCAAAAGAATGAGATTGATTTGCAGATCCTGGGTCAGTTCTAGAGGGTTCTTCTCTGTTAAACAGATGGAGATGGTAAACAACGGACTCTGATCTAAGGTCATCTCATACATGATCTTAGAGGGAGTGCAGCAGAGTTTTGTTTCATCTTTCTTCTGTGTCTACTTGATTTGGTCTGTGTTGAAGCCACTAAATGGATCTGATTGCAGTCTTTAGCCATGTCAGACCCAATCAAACAAACCTAGGAAGTAACGTTTCTTTTAAATTGAACTCTGGGACAAACCAGGACCAAATGGTGATTGGAGAGTGAAAAATCAGAGAAACGCAGAGATACATGCAAAGGTAATTTTCAACTGGTAAGGTTCAGTGACTCTAATTTGAGTGAGTAAGGCGTAGATACAACACAATTTTGCTGGAATGAGTGAGAGCATTGGTTGCAGATGCCGTCACACTCTAAATCCTCTGTGACAGCTGAAACTTGAGCTCCTCTTCTCAACATAATGCATGGTGACATTGTCTAGATAATTCATCTAAACAACCAATCTCTTCAGTTTAAGCTAATGCTCTGTTCCAGGAAGCCACGACTTTGGCTGCAGAGAGTTTAGACAATACCAACCTCATGATGTAGACTTACAGTAGGAAGAGCATACCTTTACTCCCTTCTCAATATAAAGTTATTATCTCACTGTGTGCACAAAATTAGAGATAAGTTAATTTTATTAAAGGGCAGCAAATTTGTTTTATAATTGTTACATTTCTGTTTATAACTGTAAATAAATATGTTCAAATGTATCTTAAAGTTATAGCTGTATGTTACTGCTTTGTATGTTTAGGTTTGTTTTTATGAATTACTTACTTTTCGGGCAAATTTGACATCGTCAATTGAAAGTTTAGGTGAAAAAAATTTTTGTTTTTGCGAGGTATGTTGCAAAATAATATATTTTGTCTGTTAAAGGTAGCTAATGTTCTGTCCCATCAGAAATCTTAAAGTTGATTGCTGCTCTCTTGAAGAATGATCCTGTATTAGCTGAGAGCATGGAAGGAAGATGGATCTTCCTCTCGGACATGATCAAACACTTCAACAATAGCCAAGAGAACCGCAGGTAAGGAGCGAATTAGACCTGACCTTCATCACGCTCATCATCACAAGCAACACTTGATCTGAAATGAATACAGGTTATACATGCAGTTAATAAATGTTGTGTTGTTGTTGTTTTTTCTGTAGGAGTCTGTTGCTGTGCTCGAGTGGGGCGGCTGGCACGTGTGGGTGGATACACTCTCCATCACACGCTCCAAGGTCAGGACCCACTCACTCACACACACACACACACACACACACACACACACACACACACACACACACACACACACACACACACACACACACACACACACACACACACACAAACACACATTCAGACAAATGGATACATGCAGGTTATTTATGTACTTGAAATCATGAGAATTCACTGCTTCATGCTCTTTAATTTTTTTCTGTGTTTAATGCCTGGTAGTTTAATTTTTAATCAAATTCACTGTTTCATGCTCTTTAATTGTTTTCTGTGCTTAATGCCTGCTAGTTTAATTTTTAAGCAAATTCACTCCTTCATGCTCTTTAATTATTTTCTGTGCTTAATGCCTGCTAGTTTAATTTTTAATAAAATTCACTGCTTCATGCTCTTAAAACAAAATAGTGAACAGTTACATGACCTGAAATAAAAATGTATATTAATAAGTACATTCATATAAAAATATTTGAACCTAAATCTGGATGTTGATAAAAGTAAAAAGCAAAAAAAAAACAAAAAACACCATGGCTGTATTATGTGTCAAATACCCTTGTGTTTTTGTGTATATTTATACCCATAATTTTGCTGCATTCCAGTCTCTTGTGTCTTCTTTCGTTACTTGAGCCCTGTGCATGAAGAGCTCTTTCTGCCTTTCGTCTATTCTCCAGTACAGGCTGTACACTTACACCGGCTGTAGTTTCTTCCTTCCCTCATTCCCTTCTGTTCTGTGACTATCTGCATTAGCATTAATCCATTGGCTTCTATCTGCAGAAACCTGAATGTTATTATGCTGTATAATCAACAAAAATTCTCAGATTAGAATCTGTATTTGCTTCTGCTGCCAAGCCCTCTGTTCATACTTTTTTTTTACAGATTGAATTGCCTCTTTGGAACTCTTGGATCTTCCAGTTTCAGAAATGTCTATTTTAAGATGATCTGTTGATATTGTAATAGGACATGGTTCCAAGTGTAGTGAAGTAATCTGGTTTGAGACTGCAGGTTTTGGGTACTACCCCATTTATACACATTGCCTGTGTACTAGTCTATGGCCACTTGGGGGCACAGTTGTTCTACACAGCAAGAAGTGTTGGAATCAGCCAATGCAGCTTTATTACAGCATCATTTTTACTTCAAGAACAGAGGATACATTTTCATTACTGAAGATTAAGACAGAGCATGAGAGAGAGTTAACCCATACATATGCACAATAAAAATAAAAATAAAAACACATTTTCTTTTTGGTATTTAGGGCTGTTTTCACAAGCACATATATGTGTTACATTGCAAATAGACTTACATTGCTCCTAAAAATTTGGTAATATTTTGTTTGTAATATATTTTGTTTTTCATAAAGCCTTAAAAACGCCATTCATCTGTAATGGATATCATAAACATGGGCTTGGGATAACTTTAGTAAAGCTTTGTTAGTCAACACCATTCACCGCTGCATCCACAGATGCAAGTTAAGACTTTACTATCCAAAGCAGGAGCTCTTCTTGAACACTGTCCAGAAGCGCTGCTGACTTCTCTGGGCTCAGTCTCATCTTAGATGGAAAGTAGAATAGTGCAAATGTGTTTTTTGGTCTGAAGAGTCCACATTTCTAAAAGTTTTTAAAAACAAAGCCGTCATGTTATCTGAGCCAAAGAGGAAAAGGGCCATCCATTAACACCAGGTCAAAAAGCCAGTGTCTGTATGGGCCAGGGATGTGTCAGTGCTCACAACTCGCACATCTATGAGAACACCATGAATGCAGACAGATATGTACAAATTTGGAAGCAACATATACTGCCATTCAGCATCATACGGCAATGAAAACCCTGTACAATTGTGCAGCTAAAAATCTACATAATGGATGATTGGGTAAAAATTCCACTTTCTAAACTTAAACTTATGTCTTAAGTGCTTAATAAGTGTTATTAGAAGAAATAGTGATGTTTCACAGTGGTAAACACTCAACAGTCCCAACTTTTTTGGCACGTGTTAGAATCGTCTGATTTGAAATAGCTGTACATTAAAAAAATAATAATAATAAAATAAAATTCACTGTGTAAAACATCATATAATGTGAAGTTGTAGTGCTTTCAATATAGCAAATGATGAATATAATTTATAAATAACTTATTGTTTTTTAATTAGCATTTTTCATTTTGTCCCAACATTTTCAGAATTAAGGTTGTAGTTCACTGCTGTTTCAAGTGCGCACAAATTGATCATTCCCCTTCCTATGGGCCAAGCCTGTAATTGCTTTTTTGCGTATAATTGCACAAGATTAACGCAGGTAAGGTGCTGTTCTGTTTACAACGTCTCTGCTCTGATCTAAAAAAACAGCACTTTTTCAGAAAAGGGGGGCTGTGTATATGAACTGTAAAGGTGCAGCACCGCCATGCTAGAGAGATACATGCATCTGCTGTGTAAAAAAAAAAGCTAAAGAAACTCAATTGAAATTTTATTGTTTGGTGTGATAGATTTCCTGCCAACTCTGGAGTAGGTGAGCTGTTTGTCACTGTAACTCTCCCTTTCACAGCTGCAAGGGCTGGCCTGACTGTGTGTGTGTGTGGGGGGGGGGGGAGAAAGAAAGAGAGAGAGAGAGAGAGAAAGAGAGAGAAAGAGAGAGAGAGAGAGAGAGAGAGAGAGAGAGAGAGAGAGAATGGGAGAAGGAAAGGGAGATGCAGAGAGTGTGTGTTTGCATCTTATATGTATATGTGAACCTGTGTGTATGTGTTTTGGGTTGTTGTATACAAAGTCTCCTCACCTCAGTCTTGGATTCATCTTGTTTGAACAAATTTAATATGCATCTCAAATGGCCTTTGCAATCATTAGGAAAATCCTCATAAATTAAACAAGCCTTTTGGGAACACCTTAAATAATAAATACATTAAAAAAAGAAAGAATTTTGTCAACACATGCACATTCCATTGGGTGTCTGCGTTTCACTATGCAATCACATTTTCCAGCTCACTGTAGAAAAGCCTTAGAATATTAATGTTTTGTAAATCTAAGATTCAGTTAGTCTCATGTAATTGAAGATGTCACAATATATACACATTTATATCTTGATGTGTCAAAGTTTATAAAAAATTTAAAGGATGGAGTGTCTTTAAATGTTATTATTATTATTATTATTATTATATGTGTTATTCAGAATTTAATCTGGTTGTTGCTTGATTATGTGTATGATGTTTTTGTGTGTGTGTGTGTGTGTGTGTGTGTGTGTGTGTGTGTGTGTGTTGTGTATATGTGTGTTGTTGAATGAGCCAAGAGTAGCACGCATCGGCCGCTCCGGATCCAAAATGGTGCTATTTTTGTTAAAAACAAAACAGACTTTTGCGGCACATGGACATCGGAGCAACCAGTGTTCATGTGTACCATCGCCAGACACTGCTCAAATATAGGATTCATGCAACAACCAAGCTGCATGATGACCTGCAGGAGGCGCTATGCGAACTCTCATTGCTGCGGAGACCAGGCCTCCAGTCCTTGGCATCGCTTGATGCCGGTGGCCGGGGGAGAGGACGTCGTAATCAGTGTGCAAGGAAGTGGAAGCGCGGCAAGAGGGCAGGGGTCCATGCTAGGCTAAAAACAAACCCTAGCCGTCCGGCTCTCCTGTCTATGCAGCTCTGTGTGGTAAGACTCATGGTGGTGGCTTGTGTGTTTACATAAACATGGAATGGTGCAAGAACTCTCTGCTAGTCTCTACCTACTGCTCATAGCTGGTGGATCTTGTGACTGTTAGATGCAGACCTTTATATTTACCACGGGAATTCACCACTGTTATCAAAACCAGAGTTTACATTCCCCCCAGCGCTAATGCTAAGGAAGCGCTCGGGGAACTGTATGGGGCTATGAGCGAACAGCAGAATGATCACCCTGACGGACTGTTTATTGTCACCGGAGATTTCAACCATGCGAATCTCAAGACAGTACTCCCTAAATTCCATCTGTATGTGGACTTTGCAACCAGAGGGGTGAACGTGCTTGATCTTGTTTACACAAACATCCCAGGTGATGTGAGGACAACTCTACGTAGAGTCATCCCACGGAAGGCTGCTGGACCAGACAACATTCCTGGCAGAGTGCTCAGAGGATGTGCAGACCAGCTGGCAGATGTTCTTACCGACATCACCATCGTCCCCATGCCAAAGAAGTCTTCAGTGTCATTGATTCACAGTTGAATTGATTCACAACAGCACAGCTCAAATAAAAAAAGTCTTTACAGAAATGCATATAAGCACTACAGCTGCACATATGCAAAGAGAACTGAAATAGTGTGACCAGGGTCCAACTTGACCAAAGAGACACAGATCACCCCAATAGTATCATCCAAACCGTTCAACAGACAATGCCATCGCCACCACCCTCCATCTGGCCCTCACCCACCTAGATAAAAAAGCCTCATACGTTCAAATGCTGTTCATAGACTTCAGCTCAGCATTCAACACAATCATTCCCCAGCACCTGCTGGACCTGGACACCTCCCTCTGCAACTGGATCCTGGACTTCCTGTTCACTTCGTGCTGACTCACGACTGTGCTGCAATGCACAGCTCGAATCACATTATCAAGTTTGTCGATGACACGACAGTGGTGGGTCTCATCAGCAAGAACGACAAGTCAGCATACAGAGAGGAGATGCAGTGGCTAACGGACTGGTGTAGAGCCAACAACCTGTCTCTGAATGGCGACAAAACAAAAGAGATGGTTGTTGACTTTAGGAGAGCACAGAGTGACCTCTCTTCAATGAACATCGACGGTTCCTCTGTGGAGATCGTCAAGAGCACCAAATTCCTTGGTGTTCACCTGGTGGAGAACCTCACCTTGTCCCTCAACACCAGCTCTATTACCAAGAAAGCCCAGCAGCATCTCTACTTTCTTCGAAGGCTGAGGAAAGCACATCTCCCACCCCCCATCCTCACTACATTCTGTAGAGGGACTATGGAGAGCATACTAAGCAGCTGCATCACTGCCTGGTTTGGGACTTGCACCATTTTGCACTGCAAAGCCCTGCAGAGGATTAGTGAGGACAGCTGAGATGATCATCAGGGTCTCTCTTCCCTCCATCAAAGACATTTACAAAAAACACTGTGTACTGCATACTATGGTGTTTCTTTTGACCTCAAGGTCATCCTGGGAGAGTAACAAGGCTTCTGTCAGATTCTGTGGCCATTCCTCTTCTGACTTCCACAAGAACTCTGGTCCATGGATCCACTCATTGCATTTCACAAAGGTGCTTTCATTCATTCCTCTGGATGCTAGATCAGCTGGATTCAGCTTTGTTCCAATGTATTTCCACTGTGCCACATTTGTATTCTCTCTTATAACAGAGATCCTGTTGGCCACGAATGTACGGAATCTTGTGTGCTCATTTGCAATATATTGTAACACAGACTGACTGTCATTCCAGAAGGTTGAACTGTTGAGCTTTATCTCCAACTCCCTTCTGAGCATTTTATCAACTCTAACAGCTAACACAGCCGCCACAAGTTCCATGCGTGGTATCGTCATCTGCTTTAATGGTGCTACTCTGGCCTTACCCAGCATAAAAGCTATATGCACAGTATGTTTCCCTGCTGTCAGTCGAAGATAGCTTACTGTACCCTATGCGTGATCACTGGCATATTAGAAGTGATGCAGTTCAGCCTGTGTAGATGCTCCCACTCCATTCGGCTTTACACAGCATGCCACTCTAAAAGTGCTCCAGTTTCTCCAGACCAGCCACCCATCTTCTCCACTTCTCTAATGCAGCTTGCGGTATTTCATTATCCCAACTGCATTTGCTTCTGCAAAGATCCTGGAGGAGCAACTTAGCAGGTAGAGTTAGAGGAGACAGGAAACCAAGAGGGTCATAAACAGAACTCACCATTGACAAAATATTTCTTCTGGTGTGGGGTTTATCTTTGACAGAGATGTTAAATTTGAACATGTCACTTTCTACACACCATAACAGCCCTAGTGCTCTCTCTGTGGGGAGTTTGTCCCTGTCCAAATCCAGCTCTTTCATCTCAATAGGTCTATCCGCCTTTGGGATATGTGAAATTACAGTTCGACTATTACTCACCCACTTGGTTAGGTGGAATCCTCCTTTATGGCAAAGACATGTAAGATCTTTTACCAGCTCCACTGCTTCCTGTTCATTCTCAAGTAACTTCAAACAGTTATCAACATAAAAGTTTGTTTCAATCATGCTTAACACCTCTGAACTAAAACAGCTCTTATTGTTTTTAGCAGCTTGTCACAATGCAAAGTTTGTACAGCTCGGAGATGACACCGCTCCAAACAGATGCACTGTCATGCGATGCTCAACTGGAGGCATAGTCCCATCACCTTTAGGCCACCACAGAAAGCGTATGAAGTCAACATCAGACTTTGAGACTCTGACTTGATGAAACATCAATTTTATATCTGCCATCAAGGCTATTGGCTTTTGTCTGAACCTACAGAGTACACCAACAAGAGTGCTCGTCAGATCCGGGCCTGGGAGGAGTTCAGCATTCAAGGATGTTCCATGGAATGTTGCACCACAATCAAAAACCACCCTAATGGTACCTTTCTTGGGATGAAAAACACCATGGTGAGGGATGTACCACAACTTGCCATCTGCTCTTTTTACCTCATCTTGTGGCACCACTTCTGCATGTCCTTTGCTTATCACCTGTTCCATGAAATCTGTGTACTCTCTTCTGAATCTTTCATTTCTCTCGAACTTCTTTTTAAGGCCTATTAGACGCTGTTCTGCAACCTGATAGTTATTGGGCATGACTGGGCTTTCACTCTTGAAAGGTAAGTCTAGGCTGTAATGTCCGTCTTGCAGCTTGATTGACTGCTTTGCACTTTTGATAAACCTTTTGTCTTCCACTGACATTTCTGGTCTGTCATCCATTTTCTCATTAAAGTCATGGTTGTACTGTTGTACTAGCAAATCTTCCAGCTTCGCATCTGATATTCTGTTTACAGTAAAATTCTGACTGTCTGTAATGCCACTGCTCTCTAATGGACCGTTGATAACCCACCCCAATAGGGTTTTCACTGCATATTGTCCTCCTCCACAACTGTTAATGATTTCCCATGGCTCTATAGCTTTGGGAGCATTGTTTCCTATCAACATCTCCACCTTAGATTTGAGCTTTGGGATGGGAACCTCACACAGGTAAGGCCACCTAGACAATTCTTCCTTTTTAGGAATGCTGCTGGTGTCCACGGGGATACTCTTTTGTGTGTACACCTCTGAAAGTGGAATGAAATTGGTTTCATGCAATGCACTAATCTCTAATTCATTGATCAGGTAAGAATTCACAGGTTTTTCTTGATTTATAGTTCTCAATAGAATGCTAGTCATTTTTCCTGTGATGTTCAGCTTGTCCATAAGTTTCTCTGTGCAAAAGGTATTAGAGCTGCCAGGATCTAAAAAGGCATACATGTTTATGATCTTACTACCTTTTGAGCTTTTAACCTGTACTGGCACAATAGACAACGCGCATTTTGGGTAGCCCTGTGTACTACCGGCCCCAGAATGCCCACCAGCATTGAGTGATACCTCTATGCTATTCACTGGTGTTTCCGCTGTCTGCTCTGTTGCTGCTTTTGCTTTGATGTGTAATACACTGGGGTGCTGCTTATCGCATGTGGAGCAACTGAGACGCTTTGCACAATTCTTGCTCATGTGTCCAGTTTTTGCCAAGCATCCAAAGCAAATTCCATTCTGCCTCAGAAACATTATCTTTTCCCTATGCGTCTTTTCGTCAAACTGAGAACACAACTTCAATTCATGACTACCATTACAGAAGAGACATGAATGCTCTAAGGTTCTAGGTCTTTGTTGTGACAATTTCACATCTACATTAGTAGCAAAACTGCCTTTCGCATGGGGCTTCATTGGAGCTTTAAGTTTCACTTTACTGGTGCTTGAGTCCTGAATATCACAGAACACTGTGTCAGAGACAATGCTTGCTTGCTTCTCAATGAAGCACACCAGATCAGCCATTCTTACTCTGGTGCTATGCTGTTCCTGCAGCTCACAGGCATTTGTTCGCCATTTTTCCCTTAATTTATATGGCAACTTGAGGACAACGTTCCTCATGTTAGAAATTGTGTCCAGCTCCTCCATATATTTTACTTTATTAATCATCACTCTGTCAATATATTCTCCCAATTCAGTTAGTGTATATATATTTATACCCTTATCTAGTGTGTGTGTGTATTCTACATTGTGTGTATTGTGTACATTTGTTATGTAAATTGTTGTGTAAGTATGTGTACATTTGTTATGTAAATTGTGTTGTGTAAATATGTTGTTATTGTAAAGTGGTTTATGTATTGTCACTGTCATTACTGCAATGTTGCTCGGAACTGCACACAAGACTTTCACCTACTGTTGCACTCGTGTACACAGTAGTGTGACAATAAAGTGATTTGATTTGATTTTGATTTGATTGATATTCAAGCTCCTCCATGGCATTGCAGCAACTTCTCAAGTACAATGCAAAGTCCTGTAGTGCCCTGGAGTACTCTGCTTTTATTGTTTGCCAGGTGAGGGCCTTCTCTATGTAGGTGCAAGAGATCTTATATTCATTGCCAAAAATTTCTTTCAGCAATTGCCTTGCCTTTCTATAGCCTTTGTTGGGAACCATATGCTGACAACTTTTGATGAGCTCCTGAGCTTGTCCTTTTGTGTACTGTATGAGGAATTGCAGTCTGTCTTGGTTATTGTCAGTTCTGTTTTCAATGTTATGTTCAAATGAATGGATGAAGGACTTGTACTGCAAGATATTTCCATCAAAAACTGTAATATTTCCTTTGGGTAAAGTATACGACATTTGCTGTTTTAACAGGAGGCTGGTCAATTGGTTTTGCTTTTCAAGAATTTTGTAAAGACTATTTGATTCCTGTCCTTTGCTTGTTGTATGTGAAGAGCTCTGTGTAGAGGGGTTCTGTAGAGTGCTCTGCTCATACTTTGGTTGAGTAGTGCTGGTGAATTGGGTAGAATACTGCATTTTGTCTGTATTGTGCAAAACATGGAACTGCACATGGACTCCCTCTCTAGGCCTTGTATCGACAGATGACTCAAATAGCTTTTCCATATTGTCTTCAAGGTAGGTATTCATAACATCTTTTGTTGTATTTCCATCAATATTTTCTGATTCTGCATTTCTGAGATAATTTATTTTGGCTGTATTTGCAGTCAATTCAGCTTGCATATCTAAAGCTTCTTTTTTCTTCCTGATTTGCTCTCTTTGGTATTCTAGCTGCTCTTGCTGTTCTTCCAAAGCATGTTTCTGCTGCAAAGCTGCAGCTCTGGCAAGTAGAGCTGCCCTCTCTGCTTCAGCACAGATGCGTGCAGCTGCTGTGGATGAGACTGATCTGCCAGACCTGCTACTATGCACTGAAGTAACTACTGAAACTTTATCCTCATTATCAGGACAGACACTTGTTTCTGCTCCCAAAGAAGGAACAGTAACACCACTCACAGTGTCTTGGTTTTCCATTGCAGCTATCCATTTTGTGACATTAGTAATAAAACCATCGATTTGACCAAGTCTTGGTTCATACCAGGCTTCATTATCATCATTTCTGTCTTCTTCATTCAACATTTGTTGGTAAGAAGCATGGCGAGATTTGAACTCATCAAGCATAGCATTGAACTTTTCCATATTCCCTTTCACTTCATCCAAATATTCCTTATCAGCCATTAGCGAATTAACTATGTTCATTCGTCTTGTAAGATGAGACATTTTGCCAGATCTAGAGGAGCGCAACTTCGCTGCTGCTTCATTAAGGTCCTTTTCAGGTAGGCCTGAATTTACATCCGTATCAGAGTCTGACATTTTGATCCACAAAGTACTCACTATTTTCGTTTCAGCTTAAACAATTAACAAAAACTTTCTATTCCAACAACAATGTCTTTCAATAATAATTCCACGTTGTGGAATTTTGTCGGCTTATCCAGTTCTCAAACTTCTCCAACTTTCAAAGTTAATTCCACAGAGTACAGCTGCGAATCATCGACTAATTGTAGTGGTAAAAACTATTAGTTTTCCTTGGTTCTTCTTATGGTTTTCACCATTTGTATTTATTGCGTTACGCATTTGTGGCTTCAACATCACCGGCGTCTTCTCAAACAATAAACAGTGTTTAAACATGATACTCCGTAATCCATTCAGTCAAATTGGCACAAAGTCTCCAAAAAATACAGTTAAATTCTATTCCGTTTCAGTAATCACATAGCGCACACACCTCTGATGCAGTACTGGTTTCTTTGTTTCCTTGTTTGGTGCGTTTCGCGCCGTGTCGGCTTATCCAGTTCTCAAACTTCTCCAAATTTCAAAGTTTATTCCACAGAGTACATCGACGTTCCTTTAACAGTCCAAAGCTGCAAATCATTGACTAATTGTAGTGGTAAAAACTATTAGTTTTCCTTGGTTCTTCTTATGGTTTTCACCACCTCTGAGGATACCGGTGCAATGTATCTGACGTGTAAACATTGTCCAAGAACTGATGTAAATTAAACAGATATTTATTTGTAACATTATACAATGAAATGTTATGAAATAAACCATATATAAACTGTCTTGTTCCAATGTTGATTCAAGTTCAAGTCCACATTCACGTTCACGTTCACGGTCAATGATCGTATGCGCAAGCCACCGGAACCCTCCTCAAGCCTTGGTTTCACACACTTTATAGCTTTGCCCCGTGACCTATAGAGGGCACACACTCACAAAACATTAAAGCATTTCTAGTCTAAATTATAGTGAAGAGAAATTAAATGACAAATAATTATATTTAAATATAAACTGAAATACTTATATGGCTCCTACACACTGCATCCACAAAGCCACCAGCATTGTGGATGACCCCACACACTTCTCACACAAACTCTTCAACCTCCTGCCATCTGGCAAGAGGTACCGAAGCATTCGGGCCCTCACAGCCAGACTGTGTAACAGCTTCTTTCCCCAAGCCATCAGACTCTACAATACTCAGAGACGTGTCCTGAGTGGCACTTTAATTATTGCCACTTTCTAACTGGCTGCTACCTCAATAACTCCTATGTCCATAGAACACTATCTCATAGTATGTTATGTTTACATTTGGCATTTTTAGAAACTGTCATCTTTTGCACTACTGTGTACTGGTCGGCGCTGCACTGTCTCTTACTGTGTCTATTGTCCTGTTCATTGTTAGTAATTTATTGTACTGTCCCATACTTTTTGCACATGTTTGCACGTGCAATTTATATAGGTATTTTATTAGTCTGTGTAGTCTCATGTGGTTCTGGGTTTGTCCTATTTTATTTGATGTAGCACCATGGTCCTGGAGGAACGTTGTCTCGTTTCGCTGTGTCCTGTACTAACTGTATATGATTGAAACGACAATAAAAACCACTTGACTTGACTTGACTTGAGATGAAGTCTCTTCTCCAGTCAGCTCAGTAGAGGCAGACAGATGTTTTTGCAGATGGGCCTGCTGAAACCACATCTTACCCAAGGTGCCCCTGTACCAGCACTGCACATAAATGAGACGCAGCTCCACATAGCTACTACAGAGTAATGTTTCTGCTGGAAGTGATCACCTTGTGAAATACTTGGTGTCCTTTATGCTTTCATTGTCAGCACTCTTGTGTTCCATTGTAAGGAGCATCTTAATTGTTGGGGGCGCTGTAATGGTCCTGAGAACATGTCTACTCCCCTGAAGCCTTTAGTTTAATCTTAGAGTGCTCTGTGGAGAGATCTGTGACCTCCTCTGGGACGTCACACTATGGATTCGAGTACTCCAAAGGCTTTTGGAGGAAAGTCATCATTTTGTTTACTAGAGTTTAAAAGAAGGAGTTTTAAGAGTACATTGCATTAGTTCAGCGTTACAGCGTCAATGTATCGTTCAGTCTTTAGTGGCTTGTTGCTTTTAAATACAGCGTCAACAGCAATATGATAAAAGCAAAGTTCAATAAATAGTTACATTAATTTTTTATAATAATCTGAATAAAAATTAATATAGTTCATTAGCCTAACTATAGGCTATTTTTTTAGATGATAATAGAGTATAAAGAACACTACTGAACATATCGAAAGACTACAATAATATAAATTATAAACAAATACAGTATACAAATAGAACTTCCTGTTAGATGTGTTTTCAGGGGAAACTTTTATATAGAATTTTATGTTGATTGTGAGATTAAAGATGCTCTAAAAATCTGTTTTGGCTTTTATATATATATATATAGAGAGAGAGAGAGAGAGAGAGAGAGAGAGAGAGTGTGTAAAAATGTTTTGTTTAATACTGAGTTTCTTTCCTATAATCTCTTTGTTTCTTGCGTGGAACACAAAAGATGATGTTAGGCAGTCTTAGCCTTAGTCACTATTCACATTTTTTTTTGCAAATGAGGACATAATTTCCATTTTTTGGTGAACTATCCCTTTAACACTGTATTCTTGTTATCCTGTAAAAAACAAAGCTTGTTGTCTTTGCTCCTGACAGAAGTGAGATTGTGGGTCTAATGGAAATGTTGAAAATGAATGATCTGCCCTTGTAAGGACATCAAGCCTATTCTGTGGTGTCATGAAGCTGCTATCAAGCTTGAGCAATATTATGGATTTAGAAGACAATGGGGATCCAGAATTGGAACATTGCTTATATAGAGGTACACCAGCAGCCAGTTTGTATTGAACAAACTCAGAGACAGGCCACAAATGAGCTGAGAGCTTTAGAACAGAGATGTAATTGACATTTTTTAGACATTGGCATAGACCAACCAGTAACTTTAAATTACATTCACCTTGACAGCTTAACATGCTATCACAAAGCAAAATTTCAAATTTTTTTGTCACGTGGTGTTTAATGACAATGTTTTTGAATGGTGTATGTGCCATATATTGATTGCCTAGCTTGTTTTATGTTATTGTTTGAACAAGATTTCGTTTTTTTTTTTTTTTTTTTTTTTTTTTTTTAATTACACAGATCCCTTGATTTTTCATAATTACACAGATCCCTTGAATACTTAATTCTGATTAGTCAATTGCTGCATTCTGTGGCCAAATTGTTTTGTATAATGATTGCTGAATTGTATAATTGACCGTTGTCCCAGGCAACCGATTTTCTACATAGCTGTGCTAGTTTCAAGTCAGGGTCCTGTTCACCTATGTCAGGATTGATTTTGCAAGAGTGGCCTGTGCATTATCCCTTACATAGCATTCTTTAAAAACCTTATTCAGTGCATTTCTTTAATAATACTAATAAATAATAGTTCAACCCTAATATTTTATCCATAATAATTTTCTTAGCTTTTTGTGTCACTGTTCCTCAGGTTTTGTGTTGCATGCCTTTTGTGTACATGTTCTTTCAAAATCAAATACAAGTACGCATAGTTGTGTTCATCACAAGGGAGTCATACTTCTGGTCTGTCTCTCCTGAGTCCTTCTCTTTACCTTCACTGAAAACCCTAATAAGTTCATAGCACTCATTTGATGAGTTCCCTCAATTCCATTGAGTAATGGGAGTCTCCCAAAACTTGAGTATTTATGTTCAATTAACTTTTAAGTAGAGTGAACTTGACTTTTTAAGTTGAGTTAACTACATGCATGTAGACTTAACTCAGATTTGAATTGAAATGTTGTTGTTTCTATGGTTGTAGCTACATTTTATTTGAATTGATTCACAACAGCTCAAATAAAAATAAATCTTTACAGAAATGCATATAAGCACTTCAGCTGCACATATACAAAGAGAACTGAGATAGTGTGACCAGGGTCCAACTTGATCAAAGAGACACGGATCACCCTAATTGTGACATTACACCAAATAACTATTTTCAACAAAGCATAAATAATACAACAAAAGAGCTAGAACATCTATGAATTCTTAATAACAATTATTTAAATTCCCAAATATGTTCTCTCTGACCAAGGAAACATAATTCAAGCAGCAAGGGATTGTGGGTATTCCCCATAGCCTCAGTTTTGTACTCAAATCTCTATGGTCTCTAAGTCTTATGGATTTTAAAGAAAAATAAGTTCAATTCAACATTTCAAGTAGTACTTAATTAAGACAACTTGATTTTTACAGTAATGACAACTTTAGTTTTACCGTGTGTATTCCACACCCATCCAGACGTCTCAGAGTGTAAGGCAGGACAAAATGGACAGAAGAGAAGGGGATTCAGTCTGCTGACCACATTGATTTTTAGGAGGATAGAATTGCATTTAGCTAATCCAATTAGAGCATTCTCAAGGTCCCTATTTACCCTTTGTTTTGCAGTTACTCACTATCTATTGATCTAAATGTTGCTCCCTACTGGCCCTACTGTGAGAGTCTGTGGCCAACTGCTCCCTGCTGATCTTAAAAACTGTGATTTAAACTCTGTTTCATTTCTGCTGCTGAGCTTGCAGTCTGAATGCTTTTAGTGATGCTGGATCATCAGTCTGATGCCAAATGAATACTCCGCCATAGACTTCAATCATAGAATTGTATAACTGGGGCGGCTGTGGCTCTCAGGTGGTAGAGCGGGTTGTCCACATATCGCAGGGTTGGCGGTTTGATTCCCGGCCCACATGACTCCACATGCCAAAGTGTCCTTGGACCCAAATGATAAAAAGGTGGCTATCATATTACGAAACCTTCACTTTATTCTTACATGAACTATGTTTTTCTGTACCCAACATCTAGAGAGTTGAATGGAATGAAATTAGATCAGATTGAAACTGATGTCTTGCCCACCCAGTGGACTACATATCAAAACCGCATTTCTGCAGTTTCCACGTTTCCCAGAGTTACTCTATCCCCACATCTCACATGTACTATATACCGGTTATACTGTAGTAATGTAATGAATGCTTTTCACATGATGTATACTTTATTGATTCGATGCACATTATG
Source organism: Moxostoma hubbsi (assembly GCA_032164185.1). Classification (NCBI taxonomy): domain Eukaryota; kingdom Metazoa; phylum Chordata; class Actinopteri; order Cypriniformes; family Catostomidae; genus Moxostoma; species Moxostoma hubbsi. The sequence goes on from JAVLUX010000006.1 coordinate 31,521,516, forward strand.
GAGAGCTGCCAGACAATGAGTTGCTTTTAGTGTACAAGTTTTAGATTAGTTTTTTTGTTTTTTTATATTCAAATACAGTGTATGGTGTACTTACTGATTCTTGAAGATAATACCTAACAAGATAATATGCAGCCTTCTGTGTGCAGAGAATCTCTTTAAACCCATAGTGGTTTACAAGAGTTATTTCTTTAATTTTTTGCAAATCCTCCATTGCCATGCAGCCAATTATTCCATGTTACCCTCTCAGTTTTTTTGTTTTTGTATGTTTGTATGTTTTATACATATGCTGCCCTACAGTACCTTGATTTTGTATCCAACTAGGAGGGCTTCTACAAAGTTTTTCTGAAGATAAAGGGTGTGGATTTAATGGCTAAATGTTAAATGTCAAATTAAGCCCAAGCTAATGCACATGCTATTCCAAAGAGTGAGACAGAAGAGGGAGAGCATTTCAAAGCTGTCCGTTCAGAGAGAACGTCTCGGGTTACATGTGTAACCCTTGTTCCCTGAAAAAAGCGGAACGAGATGCTGCGCTTTGCTAAGCGCAATGGGGAACAATCCTAGTCGTGAACGAGCTGTGAATATGTGTGTAACACGTCAATGAACATTAACCAGAATTTATAGCCTCGGCTGATGTAGTCATTAGACGCACCTGTGGCCAGGCTATAAATGGATGCGTCACCAGGTGTCGTCAGATACTTCTTTTTGAAGAGCAGTCCTGGGACGTTCCAGTGCGGCAAAGAAGCACAGCATCTTGTTCCGCTTTTTTCAGGGAACAAGGGTTACACATGTAACCCGAGACGTTCCCTTTACAAAAAGCTTCACTATGATGCTGCGCTTTGCTAAGCGCTATGGGGAACGCAATACCCACGCCGCCGCACTGGGGCTGTCCGGACCCCTACGGTTTTGAAGTGTGCTCACAAAACACAAGAGGTCTCAGACATGAGCTTGAGATGTTGACTCAAGGACGTAAGAGTCCGGAGTAGCATAAACATCTAAACTATAAAATTTGATGAATGTTTGCAGAAAAGGACCAGCCTGCCGCATCACAAACTTGTTCAGACATGAGCTTGAGATGTCGACTCAAGGACATAAGAGTCCGGAGTAACAAAGCATCTAACCCATAAAGTTCACATTACGAACTTGATCAGACATGAGCTTGAGATGTCGACCCAAGGACATAAGAGTCCGGAGTAACAAAGCATCTAACCCATAAAGCTCACATTACGAACTTGATCAGACATGAGCTTGAGATGTCGACCCAAGGACATAAGAGTCCGGGGTAGCAAAACATCCAACCCATACAAATTTGTCATAGAAATTGAGAATGTGCGCGGAAAGGACCAGCCTGCCGCGTCACAAACTTGTTCAGGCATGAGTTTGAGATGTCGACTCAAGGGCATAAGAGCCCGGAGTAGCATGAACATCCAAACCATAGAGCCTGAAGAATGTGTAAGGAGAGGACCAGCCTGCCGCATCACAAACTTATTTAGACATGAACGTAGATGTTGACCCAAGGGTATAAGAGCCCAGGGTAGCAGGAACATCCAGTAACATGACCATAAAACCAGATGAATGTGTGCGGAGAGGACCAGCCTGCCGCATCACAAACTTGTTCAGGCATGAAAGATTTAAGCCATAAGATCTGAGAATGTGTGCAGAGAGGACCAGCCTGCCGCATCACAAACTTGCTTAGACATGAGCGTAGATGTTGACCCAAGGGCATAAGAGCCCGGGGTAGCATGAACATCTAGTAACATGACCATAAAACCAGATGAATGTGTGCGGAGAGGACCAGCCTGCCGTATCACAAACTTGCTGCAGAGGGAGACCTCTAGCCAAGGCTTTAGAGGAGGAGAGCCCTCTGGTAGAGTGTGCCCTAAAACCTACTGGCGAAGCTTGACCGCATGCCTCGTAGGCCCGGGCAATAATGTCTCTCACCCAAAGTGACATAGTCTTCCAGGAGGTGACCGCCCCCAAGAGAAGAATTGCTGCCCTGACTTTACGCCACTAGCAAATGCGGTGGACATAAGTCTGAAGGGTACAGACTGGACAAAGTCTGAGAAGTCTTAGCTGCTCCAGCGTTACAAACGGCAGGGAGCAGAAGGCTTAGAAAATAACCGGCCAAGGGTCGCGAAAGGCACCTTGGGCAGGTAGTTAGGGTGAGGGTGTAAAGAATGCTTTTGGTCATAGCTGGGGCAAACTCTAAACAGGCCGGCAAAAGAGACAGAGCCTGTAGGTACCCAAGTCTCCTTAGAGACATAATTGCCATAAGAAAAACCATCTTGAGAGTCAGAAGTCTACCAAACGCTGACTCTAGAGGTCTAAAAAAAAGGGGTCTTACCCTATGAAGAGGTCCTAGCAAGGATGCCTCTTAGGGGGCACCCCACCCACCAAGGTGTGGCAAACCGCAGTGGAGGCCACATAGAACCTGGCAGTGGCGAGGCAAGTGCCCGCTGACAGTTCTTTCTACAGAAAATCCAGAACTAATCAAACTGTCAGTTAGCTGGTTCTGTAATATGAACTTAGGGGGGGAATCTGGGCGACTCGGGGCAAAGTAGAGGAGACTTTGCGCTATAAACAGAGGCGAAGTGCTCCTCTTCTGCCCTGTAAAATCTAACCAGATCAGTTCCAAGTGGAGGGAGCCCTAGCACTTGAAAAGGTCTCGATAGCCTCAAGATAAAGCCCTGTGAACCTCAGTTGGTACCCTTAGGGGCCAAGCATGAAAGGTTTCACAATTCGGGCCAGGGATGAGAAGGTCCTCCCTGTTCGGAATCACCCAAGGCGAGCCGTCAAGGAGAGGTATTCGAGAAACATATTCTGTTCGGCCAGTGCAGCGCCATTAGTAGGAGGCAAGACCCTTGCTGGCGAACCTTGCCAAAACTCCCGGGAACAGAAAAACCGGGGGACAAACACGCATACAGACGCATTCAGGGTCATGTATGTGCCTTTAAGTCCAGACCCAAGGGGGCTGGGTGACTTAGGGAGAAGTAGAGGAGACATTGCGCTATCATAGAGGCGAAGAGGTCCTCTTCTGCCCTAGATTTGTTCACTACCTCAGAATAAATCTGCTCCCACACACACGGGCATCCAGGAACGAAACTGTCCTGAGTGACAGGAGCTGCCCTGGGCCCCAAGGAGGATCCAAAGTGCCAGAAATTCAGCTGACGTGAACGTGGATCCCCCTGATAGTTTACGTATGAGGCTACCGCTGTATTGCCCACCCGCACCAAGACATGGCAGCCTCAGGAGGAAATATTTCAGGGCCAGAAATACGGCCATCAGCTCGAGACAGTTACTGTGACAACCGAACTGACGACCCTCCTATCCCTTTAAGCTGGATGACCACTTAAGTCCGCTACCCAGCCCGTCAGGGAGGCGTCTGTCGTTAGCAGCCTGCGACGACAAGACGCACCTAGAGTGGGACCCAAGGTAAGAACCGGGGTCTGAACCACATAGAAAGGGAACGAAGCATGTGGTGCGTAACCCTTATTTGCCTTAGGGGACCGGCCCTCGGATAAAACCCCCTGGCTTCTAGCCACAGCTGAAGCGGTCTCATGTGCAGAAGGTCCGAAGGGATCACTGCGGACACCAACGCCATGAGACCTAGTATTCAATGATACTGACAAGCAGTGCAACCTCGACCTAGCCTGACCTTGCTCAGGGTGTTCTAAAAGCAAACAATTAGTGCGGGAGACGGTTGTGCCTGCATCGAGACTGAATTCCATATAACCCCCAGATGCGTCAAGACGATATCCCTGTGCTGAACTGCCAGTTCTTGGAACTGCGCTAGGATCAGCCAGTCGTCTATAAAATTCAGAATGCAGATGCCCTGGAGTCGCAGAGGAGCCAGTGCTGCATCCATGCATTTCCTGAATGTGCGGGTTAATAGGGCTAGGCCAAATGGAAGAACCTGATACTGGAAGGCTTCACCCCCGAAAGCGAACCTCAGGAACTTCCTGTGCTGTGGCTCTATATGAAGATATGCGTCCATGAGATCGATGGTGACCAGCCAAGCATGATGTTGGGCTTGTGACACGATCGTCTTGATAGTCAGCATCTAGGACTTGAACATCGAGCGGTTCAAACCTCAAAGATCTAGAATCGGACGCAACCCCCCACCCTTCTTGGTAACCAGGAAGTATCTGCTGTAATAGCCTGACTCTTTCTCTGAAAGGGGAACATGTTCTATGGCCCCTTTAACCAAGAGATTTTGCAGTTCTTTCCACAGTAGACATGCCTGTCCTGGTTTCATGGTAGTGGGAACCACACCGTTGAAACGGGGATGACGGCGAGCAAATTGAATTCTGTAGCCTCTTTCTACTGATTCTAGAACCCACATAGAAATACCAGGCAGAAGTTTCCACGCTGCCAGGTTCTCTGAGATGGGTATCATTTCTGATACTTTCTGTTGAGGGGATGTCGAGTGTTCCACGTCCTGGATCAAGGCAGGAAGCAACGGTACACCCAACTCTTTGTTGGAAGCCTCTATCACCCGAAACACCAAAGGCGGCGGGAGTGAAGAGGTTTCGTGAGGGTATCGGGGGGCTGAAGTGGATGATACACGTGCCCCGTCCCGAGGGGAACTACCCCCACAAGGCTGGGTACAAGATCGTCAGGGTTTCTTTTTCTTAGAAATCACGCCCCTGAGGTCTTGCATTGGGGGCTGCTGAGGGTGACGAACTGGACCCCAGTCTTTACGAGGGGGAGCACGATTCACCACGTTTTGTTTTAGAGCCTCCCGTCTAGAAGGACCAGGGCGGAGCTGGGTGGCCTATGGCCCCTCCCCCTGAGTGAGGTGCCCACACTCAGGTCCTTCAACAGATTTAGTCTAGTGCGCTTGTAACACTGCCATAATGTGCAGGGCAACACCAGCCTGACCTGCTGCCTGATAAGCTTTCCCCACAAGCACGGAGGTGGTCCTGCACAGCTTTGTGGGGAGAGTAGGTCTCTTTAACGATGATGCCGAGCCAGGCGAGAGAAAACCCGCAGGTGTCTCTTCTACCGGAGGCATCACCGAATACCCTCGAGCTTCAGCACCCACGATAGTTGAATACAAAAACGTAGTTTAAAGAAAATACTTGTTATGGAGGTCATAGAAGAAAGGAAGGGACTGATATAGAGTTCCATTCCCTCTTTTATTTATTTAATTATTTTGGCCACCAGACAGAAATTTGTCTTCTAGTTTGGAGCGTTTGGGGGAGGGTCTCTTGTTCGCATGGCCAGTCTAGCTTTAGTCTGGCCACAGCCCACGTAATCACCTTGAATAATTTCTCAGCCGCTTTATTATTGTGCGTGAAATGTACAGAGGTTCAGCACTCCGCACCCCTCGTGAACCGAAGAGGTGCCGAAGCGCGCTTCGAGATCACGGGAAGGACCAGCTGGGTCTGGGGAGAGAGAGCGAGGGAAAGGGACGAACCCGTCTCTCGCTCCTCAGCCAGATCCATGCGAGAGCACCACGAATTAAATGTGGTGACTCCCGGAAGTAAGGGAGGCGAGCGCGAAGCACTTTGCCTGAAAGCAAATCACAGTGCTCGCACCCCCACTGCTGCAACGCGAGAGCAGCGTACTCTTCCCCCAAACAAACAGAGCAAAACTGATGCGTGTCCTCTTCAGCTATAGAGCGAGAACAGGGAACACGCATCGTTTACGGCTTTCAGTCATTCTCTCTTTCTTTTAAAAATATATATATTCTAGACAGAAGAGAAAGGAGAAAAGGTTAACTTCACTGCCTCACAAATTCTAATTCCTAGCAGAGGAAAGTAAGTTTTGACAGGGTTTGTGGAACACACACACAGAATCGCTCTGAAAAAAAGAGGATCTGACGACACCTGGTGACGCATCCATTTATAGCCTGGCCACATGTGCGTCTAATGACTACATCAGCCGAGGCTATAAATTCCAGTCAATGTTCATTGACGTGTTACACACATATTCACAGCTCGTTCACGACTAGGATCGTTCCCCATAGTGCTTAGCAAAGCGCAGCATCATAGTGAAGCTTTTTGTAAAGGGAATAGATTTTCCATGGTTTATCGATCAGACAACATGGAAGACAAATGCCCAATCTTGTAGCTGGCTAATTTAGGACAACAACGGCTGATTAATTACTTATAATAAGGGTTCTTTGCCTAAATGCAAACGCATTGAAATTGGTGTGGATGTTGCAAGTGTTTTTTCTCATTCCCTCAGTTGTGTGTTTAACTTTCTGTTTGTTGTGTTGCTTTGATAAATTGAGGTAGGTTGTGGCATGTTCAAACTGCAGTATCTGCAGATGCTGTGCACTGTCTGCTCCTAATTGCAGTCTTTTCCCTTTTCACTTTTTAAGACACATATAAAGAGTTAGCTCAGTCAGGCATTAACACACTGTAAAATCTAATTAGTTGACCTTACTTAGATTTTTTTTTAAGGCAAACAGATTAACATACTTAAACATACTTATTTGGCTCAAGTAAACGTCTAGGTTACGGATGTAACCTCCGTTCCCTGATGGAGGGAACGAGATGTTGTGTCAAAGAAGCGACACAATGAGTCTCTCTTGAGCGCAGAATATACCTCTGAACTATGAAAAAAGGCCAATGAGAAGTTGTCAGACAGAATTTGCATGTCCCGCCCCAGGACATATGGGTATAAAGGCGGGGAAATATGTCTATTTCATTCAGGATTTTTCTGAGGAGCCAGAAATGGTCCGGCCACACCAGTGGCTCGGTTCAGCGACGTGGCCGGGAGGACACAACCCCATCAGGAAATGGAATTACATCTGTAACCTAGACGTTCCCTGACTGTTGCTCACTTCAACATTGTGTCGAAGAAGAAACACTAGGGCTCCAATTTAAATCACGCCATGTATTGAGCTGTGTACGTGTACTGCTGACACAGGAGCAGGCAGGTACTTGATATGCCAAAACGAATAGCTGTATCAGACTGCACTTACTCTTCCCCAATGCCCCACAAAGTCATCGGAATCCTTAAAGTTTCCCTAGACAGGGGAACAAGGCGATGCTTGCCAATCTGGGAACGGGCTGATCCTAGCCGGGCCTCTATTCTCTCTATGTTTCTCGCATAGAGTCAATGGCTGGGGCCCTTACATGCACCAGGGAAGGGGGTCTTACCCAGTTTCCTATTCTTTCAGGGGGAAAAGACCCTGCGGAGACCACACCTGCCCAGAGAGGGGGTGGTAAGAGTGGTGACATACACCACATGGGCTTTTAGGTCACATGTGGGAAGTGGCGCGGAGGGAGGAGTTGCTACAGACATGGCGACCGGGGGGAACTGCCCAAGGGAGACGTGGGTCCGCTCGTAAGGGGACCGTACTGCAGAAAATACACACAGAAGTCCACGTAGGAGCCCTGACTTGTGGAGTACCTATTCCAGTACAGGGTAGATTTGAGTACCCGCAGTGGATTGGGTCTGCAAATTCCTCCACCGAATTGCGGACCCAGAGGGCTAGGGAGGAGTCTTCAAGGGAGCCAAGTGAGTGGGATCTCCTGGGATAAAAAGCGCACAGTATTACCTAAACCAAATGAAAAGGCGCTAGGCGCAAGCGAACCACCCGGCCAGTCTGTCAGCGTGTTACCGAGTTCTACTGGCTTGGACCTGACAAAACACGGGACGAAACTGACTCCACCCTGAGATTGTAGAATCTCGCAAAGGTATTAGGTGTTGCCAAACCCGCTGCTCTGCATATGTCTGCCAGGGAGGTGCCTCTGGCCAGTGCCCATGAGAACACAACACTCCTTGTTTTAGTCTAGGCTTTAGTGGCCAGTGCCGACGTCGTCCTACAAGCCTTGAGGGGAGCACCGGGCGAACCCGCCAGGTGGCGGCATTCTCGGGGCATAGGTGGATTGCAACCACCCTATCCACCTGGGGGAATCGCTGTGTACCCGTGGACCGTTCCGCCGTCGAGGGTAGTGAGAGTGGATGAGCTGTGAGGCGAGCCTCGAGCCCGGATGGAAGTCAACGAGCGTGCCGGGGGGCGGGCGGTTCGCGGTGACGTACCCAGTGAAGCCGCGCCCGCTGCCATCCCCAAACTGCCTCCATCACCAGCCGCATTGTCCTCAATCCCATGGGAAGAAGGAACAATGCAGGTGGCGGCTGGAGTGGCATTCCTTCGGTTGAAGGAAAGCCGCGACCGCAACGTTGCCATGGTCATGTTCTCTGAGTGAGTGCCGAAGATCCAACAGCAGATCGCTCAGAGGAAGAGGAACAGGCGTGTGACTCGCAGCTGGCTGCATACACGACCATCGGCTCTGAAGAAAATTTCTGAATGAAACAGACGTATTTCCCCGCCTTTATAACCGTATGTCAGCAAATTCTGTCTGCCAACTTCTCATTGGCCTTTTTTCATAGATCAGAGGTATATTCGGCGCTCAAGAGAGACCCCTAGTGTTACTTCTTCAACACAACGAAGTGAGCGACAGACGGGGAACAGAACTTATTTCTTTTTTTTAAATAACATTAACTAGTTACAAGTAAACTTAACTCATCTGTGATGTTTTATTTAATTATTTAAATTGAGTTATAGCACGTCTAGTACGTGCTATAACTCTTGGTTAGCCATAGTGCACATTGGATTTTCCTCAGCACCTCTTAGTGCACATAAATCTGCACGATTGTAATGTACAGTTGAGTAAAGAAGAATGGATGAAATTTAACAGGCTCCAAATTCCCCAGATGTAACACTAATCACCCTAATGGTGACTTCACACCAGACATGTTCACCCTTAGGGTCCCTTAGGGTCATGTCTCAAGTCTTCGAGGTGGAGTCCAAGTCAAGTCTCAAGTCTTTCAAGGCCAAGTCTAAGTCAAGTCTTTGGTCACAAGTTGAAGTCAAATATTAGCTTTTATATTATTTGTATTTTTTTCTGTTTTATGCAATAGTTCTTTATCAGCAGCTGGTTAGTTTAATAAACCCTAAATAATGCTAATTCAATTTTGAAATATTAAAACTGGCTAATTTTAAGGGATTGCCTTATTTGTTTATTTATGTCTAATAAAGTACATAATATTTTACTTTAATCATGGATTTTATTTTTATTCAGGAAACAATCAATATATTTTATAATAGTTTTTTTATAATAGATTTTACACAGAAGGAAACTAGATTTGTCCATAAATCTTTAGGGCTTTAAAGCCCTTTATTCTATTTTGCATTTGCCCTTATGAAAATATTACATTGTTTTTATAGTTTAAACAGTGGAATTTATTTGTAAGACCATGGTAACCTCAAGCCTGTATCATCACTAGGTAAAATCAAGCCTGTATCATCACTACCATGGTAAAATGTAACTTGATTTCTATAAAACAAACTTTGGCATTTTTGTAAAGAAAAAACAGTATCCTAAACACATTTAAAACTATAAATACAAAACAAAAACGTGTAAACTGCCATAGTTGCAACACAAATGTATGAAATTCACTCACTTCCCAAATGTAGCCTATTATAAATGTAATAGAGTACTATAATATGTATTATGAATATATTTCTGCCAAAAATACTACAGTTAGTGTTATTATAGTAAATTGATGATAAAGATGGTGATGTGAGAAAAGTCTGATAATTTATGTCTATGGATGTCACTGGGTTTTCTCAGCATCAGTGCTGTATTGTCAGGCCGTTTAATGTTTGCTCACCGAGAGGTTTGCACCAGAGAAATCTGTGCAAAATTAAAATGTTTCCGTGATTTGCCAATTCCGAATTGGCCAACTCTGTAGTCACACTAGCGGGAAAACAGTAGCAAAATAACTTGTGTTTTGCACGAGTCTATGATTTTGAGTCCAAGTCAAGTCTGAAGTCAATTTACGTGTCTGAGTCGAGCCGCAATTAATTTTTTTTTTTTTTGTGACTCAAGTTTCCATATCTGCTTCACACAAATCTAGGGTAACTATCAACCAGCTACAACAAAACAACAACAAAAGTCACAAGTTACCTTGTTTTGACCAAACATAATTTATTCATGGGTATATTACACAGCTGCAATTTTGTACTTGATAATTTTGAATTAGTTAGTACTCAAAACCAAAGTTTAGGGTTAGAACCTAAGAACCCTAGGCTTAAACCCTAAGAATGTATGTTTCATTAGGACCATATGTTTTTATTAATGACAACTTTCGGGCTTAGAGTGCAATAGTAAATTTATTAAAACTATTTGGTTATCGAGCAAACAGGTCTGTGGATGATGCAGAAAACATGGGATTGCATCATGTCCTGCAACATCTGGACAAACTGGGGACATAAGCAAGGATCCTTTTTGTGGACTTCAGCTCGGCTTTCAACACAATCATCCCAGCTATTCTCCGGACTAAGTTAAACCAAGTCCCTGTTCCCATGTCTATCTGTCAGTGGATTACCAGTTTTCTGACGGACAGGCAGCAGCTTGCGAGGCAGGGAAAATTAACTTCCACCACCTGTACCATCAGCACTGGTGCCCCCCAGGGATGTGTGCTCTCCCCACTACTCTTCTCCCTCTACACCAATGACTGCATCACCAAGGATACCTCTGTCAAGCTCCTGAAGTTTGCAGACGACACCATTGTCATCAGCCTCATCAGAGATGACGATGAGTCTGCATATAGAAAGGAGGTTGAATGGCTGGCTGTCTGGTGCAGTCAAAACAACCTGGAGCTGAACACGCGTGGAGATGATTGCGGACTTTAGGAGGAACACCCCAACATTGACCTCTCCCCCCCATCACCATTCTAAACAGCACTGTGGCAGCAGTGGAGTCATTCAGGTTCCTGGGCACTACCATCTCACAGGCCCTGAAGTGGGAGACACACATTGACTCCATTGTGAAAAAGGCCCAGCAGAGGTTGTACTTCCTTCACCAGCTGAGGAAGTTCAACCTGCCACAGGCGCTGCTGATACAGTTCTACGCAGCAGTCATTGAGTCTGTCCTCTGCACTTCAATAACGATCAGGTTTGGTGCAGCTACGACTGTTGCCTTCTGGCCGGCACTTCAGAGCGCTGAGCACCAGAATCGTCAGGCACAGGAATAGTTTTTTCTATCCATCTCATGAACAGTTAAATTGCCCCATTGAGCAATAATTATGTGCAATACACAATTAAGTCTATTTATATTATCCAACATATCCACTTCTGCCATTACATACATTGCACTGTACATAATATACTGTATTTTTGTTCTTTATATAACAGATTTGTAATAGATTTGCACTACGTGTGTGTATTTTTTTGTTTTTAATTATCTATGTCTTGCTGCTGTTTTTGTATTGTTGTACACTGGAAGCTCCTGTCACCAAGACAAATTCCTTGTATGTGTAAGCATACTTGGCAATAAAGCTGATTCTGATTCTATTTCTGAAAACTAGTAAGAATATAAAAAAATGAAGCTTCAGTTGAGTAAGCTTTTTTCTTTTTTTTACAATTTGATTTAACTATTAGTATTTACAGTGCATGTTAATCAGGTAATGTGATGCACACTGCTGAGTTGTTTATCAATTGTTGACAACAATAAGATTGATATGAAGCATATTTTATTGATATGAAGATACTTAAAGAATAGTTGTAATTTTCTCACCCTCATGTCGTTCCAAACCTTTATGACTTTTCTTTCTCCTGCATAACACTAAAGAATAATTTTGAAGGATATTCTGTTAGCTGATTCAATGGAAGATGATTGTGACATACTTTAAAATGTAAAAAAAAGACCTAAAAGTGTCATAAAAGTGGTCTCTTTTATACTTGCGCATATAGTTCCAAGTCTTACGAAGGCATAAAGAATGTAAGTTATTTTACTGAGGAAATCTTGACCTTCACTATAGCTTTATTTTGCGCAATCATGAGTACATGAAAGATGCTTGTTCGTAAAGGCTCACCAATAAACCTTGCAAAAGCAATAACAGCACAGTTTCTCATGTGAACAGTGCAAGTGTGACAACAGGCAAAAACTGAGGATCTAAGTGCAGCAGTTTATTGAACAAAAATAAAGAAAACTCAGAGCAAAGAAAACACAGGGAAGCTGGCACAGAGCATACCAAAACACGCAAGAACTAACAGTGGAAACAGGGAAACCAAGGACTTAAATACATAAGGAACAAACAAGGGAACGAGGAACACCTGGGTCAACAATAAGGGAATGAGAACTAATCAGGGGAAAACCAATCATAAAATAAAACTACAAAGGACTAAAAGAACCAAACAGGAACTAAACTAATCTTCAACATAAAAGCACAAAAACAAAAGACAACAGAGAACATGACAGATCCCCCACTTTAAGGAGCGGATTCCAGACGCTCCAAAAAAAACAACAACCAAAAAAACAACAAAAAAAACACAAAAACAAAAGACAAATTGTTCAAGGGGGCACAAGGGGTAAACAGGCAGTCCGAGGGAGCACAAGGGGAGCAGAGGAGCAAGGTGGGGACAGGGAGTCTGGGAAGTGGTCGTAGGACAGGGACAGGGTCAGGAGGGGGCCACAGGGTCGAGAGAGGGTAAGGGGGCCGGGGAGGAGGCCACGGGACAGGGACCGGGTCAGGAGGCCTGGGAGGAGGCCACGGGACAGGGAACGGGTCAGGGGGCCGGGGGCCGGGGAGGAGGTCACAGAACAGGGAATGGGTCTGGAGGCCGGGGAGGAGGCCACAGGACAGGGAACGGGTCAGGGGGCCGGGGAGGAGGCCACAGGACAGGGATCGGGTCAGGAGGCCGGGGAGGAGGCCACAGGACAGGGAACGGGTCAGGAGGCCGGGGAAGAGGCCACAGGACAGGGAATGGGTCAGGAGGCTGGGGAGGAGGCCACAGGACAGGGAACGGGGCAGTCTCAGGCTGCGGAGCTGTGGAAGGCGGAGTCATGGAGGACTCAGGGGCGGAGCCGTGGAAGGCTGAGTCATGGAGGACTCAGGGGGCGGAGCCGTGGAAGGCGGAGCCATGGATGACTCAGGGGGCGGAGCCGTGGAAGGCTCTGGATGCGGAGCCCTGGGGGGCAGAGTCCTGGGAGGCTCGGGAGGCGTGGAATGCAGAGCAGGCGGAGCCATGGAATGCAGAGCAGGCGGAGCCGTGGAATGCAGAGCAGGCAGAGCCGTGGAAGGCGGAGTCCTGGGAGGCTCGGGAGGTGGAGCCCTGGGAGGTTCAGGAGGCGGGGCCCAGGGAGGTTCGGGAGGCGGGGCCCTGGGAGGTTCGGGAGGCAGAGCCCTGGGAGGCTCGGGAACAAACAAGGGAACGAGGAACACCTGGGTCAACAATCAGGGAATGAGAATCAGGGGAAAACCAATCATAAAATAAAACTACAAAGGACTACAAGAACCAAACAGGAACTAAACTAAACTTCAACATAAAAGCACAAAAAGAAAAGACAACAGAGAACATGACAGCAAGTTCTCACATAAACAATGAAAGTTCTTGCGGGAACACAAAACCATTGTGAATATTACATCAGTGCTCTCAGTAGGTTATCGCTGCTGATATAAGACCGATTTGCCACGCAGCTGCTATTGGTAGATTTAACATTTTCACAATCTCTGATACCAAATGATCTTACATGAACAAGATCACCATTGAAGATCTAACCGAATGAATGGTCCCCTGTCCCGCACACCAAAGAGTTTACTGAACGCAGTGACTTGGTCGATTTAAATCAGCTGTTAATACATTTGAATATGCCATATTATTTTCTGTACGTGGACTAATAATTTAAGTAGTAATTTAGCAATAATTTTATTCTACACCATAGATATCCATTTAAAATAATTTGTATTTGTCTTACCTTAAACTTTATTACAATATAAAATACAATAGAATGCTTAAAAGGAACTGGAGCGCAGCTCATATTCACCGTTGTAATGTGCTACTCTGAAGAACCACATGTTTGCTTACTTTGTGACGTCACGGTAATTGTAATCGCAATTACAATATCAAGGGCAATAATCGGCAAGTATGATTTTTGCTATAATCGTGCAGCCCTACCGCATAAGCAGCAATTTCAGGCATCATAGGTGCACTTCCAATGTATTTCAAATGTTAACATAATTATGCTGCCTTCTAAGATACCTTCTTTGGCCAGTTTCTAAGGTAGCATCGCATGCATACTTTGTGGATAAGGCAATCCCATAATACATTACAAGGAGGTCAGTGAAAAAATCCATCCAAGATGGTGATGTGATGGAGTGAAATGCCAAAATTATAATTAAATTAATTCAGTACTGATAAGTATCTGTAAATAAATGTTCAATATAGTCCAAAATAGACTTTTAACCAATAATTTTGTTTAATATGTAATATTATAGTATTATAGTGCTTAACAATGTAATGCCAAACTCCGTTGAAATCAATTGCGAGTCGTGTCTACTGTGTGTTTTGCATGAAGACTGCTATGATGCAGAGATAATTGTTGCCTTGGTAGAATGTTCTAAATCATTCATGAGTTTCCATTTCATGCTTTTTCATGTTAGAATAGAATAGAATAGATAGCAAGGCAGCTTACAGGACAATGTCTGTTTTGTTTGGCATGATTTGAATATGTGCTTCTAAGCCTAAATAATAATTCTCTAAATTCTCTAACTGCCTGTATCTTCAGGTCACCTTTGAGCAACACAAAGAAAACCTGGTCCATATGTTCCATGAATACCAGCGGATAGGTTCTGAGGGAGGATCTGAAACCAGATTCAGATTAATCTCTGGTGACAGCCGGGATTCTAATCTCCATGCCGATGCCAATGGTGAACTGCAAGCAGAAGAGACAGCTCCATCTACTGTAATTGAGCTACATGTGGAGGAGCAGGTTGCCAATCAGTGTTGAGACAGTGAAGAGAGGAGGACCCAAGTCCCTGTCACAGTGTCCAATATTCTGTCCAGAGAAAAGAGAGACACACACACACCCAGCTGCAGCTTCACTAGAGCCACAAGAAAGGGTTGAAGGTGAAAAGGACACAACAAAACAACCTGGAAAGGATAATGAAATGAGAAATTTGGAAGACGATCTGAAAATTGAGGCTTACATTGAAGGAGAACTTGAAACAATAGAAATAGTTAAGACTGGCATGACAAAGGCTGAAAGAGATTATGTAAAGGACATAGGGGAGGTTGAAGAGCAGATTGATGGATCTTATCTACGAAAATTTGTAACGGATGATGCAAACACTGCACAGACTGCAATGGATGAGAACACCAAAATAGAAATCAAAGCTTTGAGGATTTCAGAGGAAGCAGAGAGTAAAAGGAGCGATACTGAAACTGAACTATATACTCCAGAAGAAGATAAGGAGAAAGAGGCTCTCAGTACTGCCACTGAAGATTTGTCTGCAGAAGCTACAAAAGAGAATGAGATTTATGAAACCACTAAAGCTTCTTCTGAGGTTTTGGTACAACAGGAAACCAGAATGGCTGAAGCCTCTGTCTCAAATGAAGAACACACTGATATTTCTTCAGTTAGCAACTCTGCGAAGGTCAGTGATGACAGCTTGGAGGAGTTTTCTGCTGTTTCAGCTTCAGCCAGAGATGGTGAGATGTATAATGGTGGTGCTGAGAATGAAGGAAAGGAGAGAGAGAGGATGCCAGAAACCAAACAAGAGGAAAAGTCAATGGAAAAAGACACATGAGATGAGATGAAGGACCTCTCCAAGGCAAAGGAAACCAATGATGCACCAGCCCCCATGGTGGAGGTAGATTTTAACATAGAGGGTCAGAGTGCAGAGCCACACTGAATCAGCCTATTGAGGCAGAAAAGACCACAGAAGCCACAGCACCTCCTACAGATGTAGCAGAGGCCACTACAGAGATTATTCAGGATGTTGGGACCAATCATGACACTCTGAAGGCAGTAGTAACTGAGAACTCAGCAACTAAAATCAAAGAGATTAAAATAGCTAGACTGGATTTGTCAAGTGTTGCCTCAGATACAGAGAGATTGGAGCTGAAGGAGACATCAACAACAATATGTCAGATTTTATATATCTTGGTTTAATGAATGATCTGACTTTCTTGGTAGGCCACACAATGCAAATGTGAGTAAAAAATGTCTCTTGTACAGAACCTGAGCCAAAACCAAGCAGCTGCCTCAAGTTCCTCAGGTCAGGGCAATGGGAGCTCGTCTTCTGCACGGTCCACCATGTTCCGTATCCCAGAGTTCAAGTGGTCTCATATGCACCAGAGTCTTCTGACAGATCTGCTCTTCTCCATTGAGACAGATATACAGATGTGGAGAAGGTGAGTGAAGCACCAAGAATCGAACCAGACAAAATTACTCTTAAGTTGACATGTAGACTCAACTTCGTAAATCATTTTTGCTAAACTCTGCAACTTTGAATGGTGATGGCACGCAGAAGGAATATTATTTTGTTTTAATTGTAGTAGTAGTTTAATTTGATTTAACGTAATGTAACCTTTGGCTAAAAAGGTATAAAGAAAGCCGACTATGCCACCAAGGTTATTTTAACACTCAGGACAATAAAGTAAAAATACCCCCCAAAATTTTTAAACCAAATGCTGTTACAATAGTAACCAAAAGCATCAGTATCACAGCAAGTCAGACATTAACATGTAATATGACTGTGGATATACACCAGAAAATGAATCGTTCATGCGTTCAGACCAGAGGCAGTGAGAGCGTCAAATAGACCGGAAGTCATTAATTTTATATGACAGCCAGCATCTCTCGGCGGCGAGAAGCGATGCAGCAAGTCTTGGACGGTGTGGGCATCAGAGGAAAGTTCAAGTGCAGCCAACATTATGGTAATGAGCTTTGACATGGTTTGGCGGCAACCTATTGGAATATAGAAGTGCTCTGCTCTAGCGAAGTCTAGAGAACACAGCCATGTAAACTTTGGTTCCCACCAAACATTAGTTCCGAAGACAAAATGGAGGAGAAACTGATTATTGCCGTGGGGGGTTTTCCCGTAATATTTGATCTGTCCCCGTTTGCTTACAGGGATATAAATAAAATAAAAAAACGATGCGTGGACAAAGGTGTCTGAAATTGTTGGTGTGCCAGGTGAGTTGATGAAGTGGATATTATGGTTTATATAATATTATATAATAATATATATGTTAATAATAATATATAGGATATACGCTACTTGTGATATGTTGTCAAAAAGATACCGGTCGACAGGTCTGCATGTTTTGTGGCCCCTTTAAATATAGTTCACAAAAGCAAGCATTCTCAACGAACGTTGCCACCTATTTCAAATACGTCAGAGCATCCACAAATTTTCGATAGCTTTGTTGGCAGGGCAGCCAGATGATAGAAAGCCACAGGTGTGCTCAATGTCAAGATGCCGCTCAACACAAGTGGCCGTGTCTTCCCATTTGAGATGTGCACAACCATTAAGATAGCAAAACAAATTCTAAAGAACCAAGCACCAGGGAAAATACTAGAGACACTCAACCTGTCACATTAAGCATTATTTTTTTATTATTATTAGTCCCTCACAACTGGACATGGTGCTGCCCAATTGCCTGCTAGGCTTTCACAATGTGTATATCACTGTAAATGCATATTTAAATAAGAAAACACACAAAAAAGCATTACTGATTCTGTTTTTAGACATTAAGTTGTAGATAACCTAGAAATAGCTTGTATCGAAACGTTTTTTTAATATTGGTAATCCTAAAATACAGTAAGTTCATATTTCCCACATACATTTCATACATACAGCTCTCTTTGATGTTGTAACAGATGCTATTTCATAACTTTCTGATATGGTAATGCCACCTTACCTCCCTCTCTATAGTCATTTGACTAAGACTATAATGGACTTTGTGAACAGCAGTGAGAATGTGGTGTTTGTGCACAACACTGTCCATCTCGTCTCTCAGGTAGTGGACAGCCTTATCATGGCCTGCGGAGGAATCCTTCCTTTGCTCTCTGCAGCCACCTCCTCTATGGTCAGTGTGTGTTTGTCTGCAACATACTCAGCTGGCATTAACTAATTTATTTTTTCAGTGATGCACAGTTAATACTATGTAAACTAAACTGCAACCCATCAACAGGGTCAACAGCAGCCAAGTGTTATCAGTGTACTAATCAATATTACCCAAGCTGATTAGAAGCCAGTCCAGTCTTGGCAATAGTGGAAGAATGTGCTCTAAATATACAGTATCCAGACAAAAATTTCCTTAGGTGAGAAAGTGAATGGCTCATGTTGGTATGGTCTCTGGCTGGCGCTGCAAATCATGAATGAGTGCTTTGCACCACCTCTGGTGGTCAGGAGAAATGGAACAATACACAGAATCTTATTGGATTGCGAACTGGTTGCTGACTGGTTTTCATGTTTTCATATCACTACACATAGAGATCTTTCACTCCATAACACCAGTGTTTAGTGAGTTTGATAAGACTGTTAAGATCCTAAGAGTGATCATTATTATTCTTACTTTAATGATCATGAGCAGAAAAATCCACAGATTTCTGCAGAACTGCAACATCTGTCATTCATAAAAGTTATTCAAATTCCTCACACTTTTATTTTTGTTTATTAAATGTTGTAGTTAATTTTACCAATGAGTGGGCTTTCACACACCAGAGTTCGTTCCTCCCCCTCCTCCTGCCCTCGTTAGTTTCTGTTCATATCATATTATTTGAGTACGAACTGTGGTCTGATTATACTACCAAAACTTTACATGCACAGAACAACATTTATGTTTGTCTGCCACAGATGCATTGAATGTGCAGTTATGTGATGAATGTTAGCTTTTGTCTGCCGTGAGCCTGCAAATAGGTTGTAAGAGATGCGATGTATGTGACCTGCTCTCTGAAGAGGATTTATTTGGAGAAAAGCAGGTATGAGAAATGCATTATACCATAATATTCAATCGAGAGCCTGCAAAGATGCAAATTTTATGTTTTTTACAAGCCGTTAACTTCTGCGATTTGATATGGTTGCATTCATATCGGCAGCGAACCGTCCCAGAGTTCACTTTAATCATACCCCACACCACCGTTTCAAGTGGACTCGGGTGCAGTTCGCGTGTGTGCACCAGAGCTCTGAAATCAACGTTCACATGATCTGAATGAATTGAACTTTGATGTCATTAGAACCCGGGTGCGCACCAAATGTATGTTTAAATATGTTTAAATCCCTTTTGCAGAATTCCATAAATTTTCCTTCAAAATCAGCGCAGAAAATTTTAAAAAGTCTTGGGCCTGATTAGGAGTAATTTGATACAGTGCCTTGATGATTACCACAGGGGTAAAAATGGAAAGCTGAGTGTGATGATGGTGTATTATAATGACTGGATCAAAGATGAAGGCTATAGTTACGGCAATGATGTTGATTATATTAATGTCACTCTTTGCAGCATAAGCTGGAGAATATTGAGTCATCTCAGGGTTTGGCTGTGGAGGCATCACTGATGTTCTTGCAGAGGCTTATCAATCTAGTGGACGTGCTCATCTTCACCAGTTCACTCAACTTCACAGAAATCGAGGCAGAGAAGAACTTGTCCTCAGGAGGAAACCTAAGACAATGCCTACAATTGGGTATACCTCTCTCTTTATCTCTGTTTTTTTTTTTTTTTTTTTTATTTATGTATTTCTCATTTTCTCTCAGTACCCCTGAATCTCTTTCAGATCTCTTTTTCCTGTACTGTCCTGCTCACTCACACATTGCTCCTCCTCCTCCTCTTTTATCACTCCATAATTTTCAATTAATGTCCTTCTCTATGTTGCTTATTGATTTCTCTCTACTGGCTCATTTGGTGTGTAATAACTAGATGTAATAACCTTCTCTCTCTCTCTCTCTCTCTCTCTCTCTCTCTCTCTCTCTCTCTCTCTCTCTCTCTCTTATGTATGAGTTCTCTGATAGTGTTATTATAAGCTCTCCACACTGCAGTGCTCTAAAATGATGACCATCATCAGCCCATTGACTCTAATGGCTTTTTTGTTGCCTGAGGCACCTCCTTCTTTTTATGTCTATGTATCACAAAATGCACTCGGTTAATTCATTTCTTTCTAACACTCACACATAAACACACACACACACACACACACACACACACACACACACACACACACACACACACACACTCAACATGACCCTCTCTGAAGCTATCTAAACTCATCAGCTCTCTCGCCCATGTTACACACAAAGCCACTACAAAATAGCCGCTATGTTTAATCAACTCGACAGTGTGCGGCAAGTTCAGGGCTGAACCTTCTGATTGGTGGAGAGGTAGAGAAACTGAAGCCTGTTTTTCGGACGGCTGAAAGTATAAAATTTATATTTGATGAGGTCTGTCTGCATGTAATCTGATTTGGGATCTGTAACAAGATTTCTCCTGCAATCCCTTCTTCTCTTGCTCCCTCTCTCACTAAAATTACTAGATCAGTTTAATGGAAAAAGCTGGTTGGTTCTTGCACTGTAATAATACCTGTAATCTAAGCATTTTAGAGTTTACATTTGTCAGTTGTCAAGGTGTAAGAGGACAGAGTCATACACTCAAATGCACACAGTCACACACACATTGCTGTGCTGAAATCGCTTGTAGTACATTTAAAAATGATGTGTGTCTTTGGGAGAATGTAATTGTTCACACACACACACACACACACACACACACACACACACATACACACACATGCACGCACTCACGCACGCATGCAACAAAATTGCTCTTATAGCATGCAATCCATCAAATTAAGAGCAATAACAGAGGATTTGTTTTCTGCGCTATATTGGGAACCCTCCTCCAGTCATTAAACAAGAATTATTCATGCCACATTTGTTACCTGGTTAGAGGTATTACAGCAACATCATCTGTTTTGCAAACCTTTAACGGTTTAAGGGAAAAACTAACCTTTTGGCATGCTTGAATTATTCAGCATTTTTGTTACAGAACACTAATTTCTAATTCTGTCTATACGCATGTACTTTCGATTTAGGGGCACTTGCTGAGGCAATCATTACTATTACAAAGGCTCATACTTAGGGTTAGGGATTTGGACAAACCTCTAACCAAAAGGATTAAACCGTTTGTGCTACAGACATAAATGATACCTCAAATTGTGGAGCTTACTGAGGGGAGGTGTGCTAATGCTTTTCTAAGCAATCTGACTTGGCAGATAAAAAACAAAAAACAAGTGAACAAATCTTATTGACTTACATAAAAAGAGGGAACAGGGTGATATTTAGGGACTACTTCCCATTCAGTTATCTAATTAAGAAGTGTCTTCCTCACATTTTTTGAGTCTGCCTTCAGCCCTGTTTTTATTCAGAAGAGGGTATTTGTAGTCATTCTCATAGGTGCCTCCATATCTTGTTTCCTTAAATCTATTTATCTTTTAATTTTTTTTAAATTTACCCTTGCATCTGGCATTATCCATATTTTTTCTTTTTAATTGCTCTCTCCCACTCTCTCCAACTCTCTCTCTCTCTCTCTCTCTCTCTCTCTCTCACTCACTCACTCACTCTCTCACTCTCTCTCTTTCCCTCAGTGTGTGCAATGGCTGTGAGAAACTGTCTGGAATGTCAGCACCACACTCTGGGTAAGTCTGGTGCAGAGAGCAGCCGTGGACAGCAAAGCCTTCTGGGAGCCATCAAGTCTATACTTGCACAGGCAAGTTTAAGATCATGTCAGGGATACTCTTTTATCTTCAGCGCTGTCTAAATGTGGTGTAGCAAACAAAAGATTCCCAAGTTTTCCTAAAATCCTAACTGATATTGACTGTTGGTTTGATAGGGCAGTGGGGATATTAGGAGTTTTCTGTTGAGCTAACTGTGTGAAATCTTTTGTGTGCTGTGCGTTACAGAGTCCTGTGGACATTGTAACCGGAAGGATATGTGTTTTTAGAGATTTAGACTGACTGATGCAGAACATGGACATCAATCGTCTACATGCTCCGGTGTTCAGAGACATAGTGCGTAGCACTGATATACTGATGACAAGATTTGTCATTAATGTTATGTAATATCTGATTACAGATATATTACAAATCTTGACTTTCACTATTCAACCCACTACCCCCAAAACAAACAAACATAAGAAAGAAACCATAAACACTTAAATACATTAGCACCCTCATCCAGAGTTTTACGTGATACAAATAAAACAGCATCAACCCGTGAATCAGAATAGCATTATGAGAATATTTCCTTCTCACCACAATTGTACAGAGTGGTTATCTGAGTTATCGTACACTTTATCAGTTCGAACTAGTCTGGCCATTCTCTGTCGACCTCTATCATCATCAAGGCATTTCCGTCCACAGTACCACCGCTCACTGGATGTTTCTTGTTTCTGGCACCATTCTGAGTAAATTCTAGAAACTGTTGTGTGTGAAAATCCCAGGAGATCAGCAGTTATAAAAATACTGAAACCAGCCCATCTGGCACCAACAATCATGCCACGGTCCAAATCACTGAGATCAAAATTTTCCCCATTCTGATGGTTGATGTGAACATTAACTGAAGCTCCTGATCCATATCTGCAAGATTTTATGATCTGCACTGCACTGCTACTATACGTTTGGCTGATAATTGCATGATTGTCAGACAGGCTGGTTTGAATATTTCTATAACTGCTGATCTCCTGGGATGTTCACACACAACAGTCTCTAGAATTTACTGTGCATAGTGCCAAAAACAAAAAACATCCAATGAGCGGCAGTTCTGCAGATTGTAACACCTTGTTGATGAGAGAGGTCAACAGAGAATGGTCATATATAAAATAATAATCCCATGTGTGTTTATAATATAATTATCCCATGTGTATTTGGGATCTGTAACAAGGTTTCTCCTGCAATTCCTTCTTCTCTTGCTCCCTCTCAAACTAAAATGACTAGATGTCACGATTCCCCACTGTCTGCCTCGTGTTTTTCCCTCACTATCTCCCCAAACTACAATTCCCACAATTCCCGGCTCTCATCCAACCTTCCCTCATTGTTTGCACCTGTTCCTTGTTACACTGTGTATTTAAACCCTGTTGTCTTTCCAGCCACTGTCGATCGTTGAATGTTGTTCCAGTCGTTTTGCCCCAAGTTCCTGGTGCTCCAGTCCTTTTTCACCGAGTTCCTGTTTGTTCCTGTCGTGTTTGCTCCTTGTTCCTGTTTGCTCCAGTCGTGTTTGTTTCCCACTTGTTTACTTTCGTTTTCCCCTCGTGGACCTTTTGTTTATTCCTGTGTTTTGTTTACTTTTATCTGCTCAATTAAAAGCTGCACCTAGATCCCCACTCCGCGTCTGTTCCATTCCTATTCGTAACACTAGATCAGTTTACTGGAAAAAGCTGGTTGGTTCTCGCACTGGAATAATAATCTAAGCATTTTAGAGTTTACATTTGTCAAGTTGTCAAGGTATAAGAGGATAGAGGGTTACACTGAGTCATACACTCGCGCTATGCACCAAATCTTCCTTTTTTTCTGGTTATTATTGGGATTTTGGTTGAACAATATACTGCCTCTGGAATTGTTTTCATTTACAAATCTTGAAGCCACTATGTCTGTGCCTGTCATAGCATGAAAACGAAGAAAACGTATAGAATTCTGAAAAATCGATTCAAAAAAGTATTGCCCGATTAATCATTATCTGCCTTTTCCACCACCTTTGACATCTAGTATGTATCCAGTGTTAGTTAACAGTAAACGTTTATGTGTTTGTGACATGCAGAAAGTGTTCATTCTGATCTCAAGAATGGTTTGTCAGCCTGCCGACGAGACTCTAAAATGGAAGATGAGAAGTCCTCCATCTTCCCTAGTGATGCTGACACATGAACCGGGCCAGATGCTGTGTCTGAAGCCCTGACAACTCTGTTCTCTGAGGTCAAGAGAGGTCAAGTGGTCTCTGATAGACAGCAAAGGGAAAAACATCAATGTGAGGGATATTTTGAGAAGCCTTGTTAGTGCACCATCTGACGACGTCATGGTGAACCCCAGCCTCTTACCACCAGCCTTTTGGGTGTGGTCAGCGATGCCTCCCATGATCCATCTGTCCAGATCCACTCCTTTAACAGGTGAGTGACAAATCAGAATCAATGTTTACTGGCCAGTCAGAGCACACTGATTGCATGACTTCTACCTCTTTTTAAAGGGGTCATGAAGTGCTTTTTTAAAATAATTGTATTATCTTCCCCGAGGTCCATCGATAATGTTATAAAAGTTTTTCTTTACACTAAAACAGTCATAATTTAGTAATACAAGATCATTTTCCACCCTGTTTTTGGCCCTCTGTCTGAAACGCTCAGTTTTGTCCTAAGCCCGTCCTTAAAACTTAAACGTAAACGCCCACTATTCTGAGTGGCTAACATCATGCAGCACCTCAAATTCAGCAAACTCAATCGGAAAAATATTAACCTTCACATGTTAAAATAATATTGCATGGTTTACACAACGCACATCCAACACATTGCATCTGAATATATGAAACCATTCTGTAACGTTTAGACGGGCAAGGAGGAGGCGAGAACCGGCTGGACAATGTAAATCATATTTTAATGATAAACTTAAAAGACACAAAACACACACATGACGGACATGTCCATAAACGATCTCTCTCTCGTCGCACCACCGTCTGCCATCGGCCTTTATTCCTCTCAGAGGCTTGATTAGCCTGATACGGGACCGGCTGTGTATCATCACGACCCGTCCCCGCCCTCCGCCCTGCCACACATTCATTTCAAGCACAACTGTTAACACTCAGCAACATAAACTATCAAACAGTCATGACATTTGAAATATTCATTATTGCCCGTCCTTCAATAACAGTTCCTTTGCAAAGCTTGAATCGTATTATGACACTTCACAAGCAATACATACTGACATTAAAAAAACGAACACATCATAGTCCAAAGAATGGTGAAATGATGCACACACATACTGTAACGCAAAGTGGTGCACATCGCCGGAAACACACCAAAACGGTAAAAAACTTGAATCGTCAAATGTGTCCATCATCAAAGATGTCCTATGTTTACATACACCAACAATTAAAAAGATTGCACATGGGTGAAAGAACGTGTCCATGATGTGTTTGTGCTCAAAGCAACAAGAAGCAGTAGCTGAATGAAAGAGAACTGCTTCTCCCTTTCAGAGTTGTAACTTGGCAATACGTCTTTTAAAAGCGGCAAGATACATGGCAGTGATCAAAGAGTCTGTGCACAGTTTTTATACAAAATAATTAAAAATATTCAAGATGGGTCCCTGCTCTCTTGACTTGAACTGCAGTCCAGTGGGCGGGGCCATGGGTGTGATGATTCATGTTGTAGGTTGTGTAAATACAAATGAGCAATGTGTCGTGACGTCATGAACAGGCAGATTTAAAAACAAGATGTTTCAACAGGGTGGCAACTATAAATGCTCTTTTTAGACTTGGGAGGAAGTTTTGAGTTTTGAAATTTACAGTATGTTTTTTTTATTGTACATTTATCTCTTATGTCTAAATATCAAGGAAAATGCGATTCTCCATTTCATGACCCTTTTAACAGCTCTTGTTCTCTCTCCACATATGCTTTTTTTTCTGTCCTCACATGAAAGCATGTTTTCTGTGAGTGTGCAATGGCACCATGTCAGGAGTCTGTGTGTGTTATGGTTGACTTTATGAGTATCTGATTTGCTGAAGAAGGGTGCTGTTCTGCTTTACAAAGCAGAGCCAAACAAAAAAAGACTTTTGGAGACGTGTGCACACAAACAATATTCTCTTGTCAGGTCCTCTGCCAGTTTATTTGAGCCTATATTTTTTATGTTTGCTGGTTTGTGTATGACACAATGTATTGCAAAATTTTACACCACGACACTATAACTATATTGATATTGATATATTGATATTCTAAAGCAAAGAATCAATATATTTTGTTATTTTTTACACAAATATTTTGACCGTCACCAAGTGTGCAAGTGTGTGAGAAACTAAATATACAGTGGAAAATAGGTTAATAATCAATATTTCCAATTCGACCAAATTGCAAACTTAGAAGAAGCTCTGATTAAAACAGAATATTGTTTAATTGGTTAGGTTGTCCATACAGATCCTCCATACAGCTAAAATCCAAGCACTTTTGTGTAATGACAAACATGCTGGAATGAAAATGCACTGTTCCCTTGCATAATTTTTTGACGTGCCTATGCTATTTTTGTTTATTTACAATGATGCAGATTGTAAATGATTGCATTGAATTAAGTGCTCTGAAGTCCATTGAGTAAAATATTTTAAATACGTCATAATTATTGTGTTTCCTGTATTGTATCTACTAATTCCCACCCCTAGTGTGTGAGTAGCAAAGACTTCTGATCAGGCCACCAATATAAACAGGCCCCTTTTTCTTTTGTGACTGTTTGTGATGCTTTTTCAGAGCTCCTCCTTCACATTACTTTCTGTTATCAGTGTAGCTTAACTTCTACTCTGTGGGGAGGGTGGGATGCTTTGAGAAACAAGATCCACAGCTATGTTTTGGCGGACTTCTTCAATGTCTGGTTTTCATTTGCTACATTATGTTTGCATCAATCTGACATAACAGAGAGGGATTATTGCAAAAAGAAAAAGATGAGAGAGAGATGAGAGAGAGAAAAACTCAAAAAAAGGCAAATCATTTTGCTTTTGTGTCAGAAATAGAAATATGTCATGCCATCTTCTCTCCATTTAACTCCTAGTCTCTCACATATTTTTTTCTCCATCTCTCTCTCTCTCTCTCTCTCTCTCTCTATCTCTCTCTCTCTCTCTCCCCCCTATACTTCGTTCACCATCTGGGCATCTGTGATACATTCCTCTGATCTGGCCTTGTGTTTTTATCTGAGGAATGCTCTGTCAGGTATCAGGATGCTGCTGGTATCAGGACAGGGATTACTCTTGCTCCTGCTAAACTCTCAGCAGTCACTGCAGCTCTTCTCTGCAGCCATCTCTCAGAAAGAAAGAAACATTCTGAGAGCACTTTTACTGTTGCTCTTATTCAGGTGAGGACTTGTCATCATGTCTTCAGTCAGTCTGAAGGCTAAAGTATACTTTGGTTGTCCATGTGCTGCTAAATTTCATCATCTACACAGTTCACCCCTTCCCATTTCTTTTTCACTTTTTTCAGTATTGGTGTAGTTTGTGCATTTTGCCTGTGTATGGCAGTATAATCGCTCCAGTTTTCATTCTTATGGATGGGATTGGGATGTGTTTGGGAGAGCTGATATCAGATCAGTGAGAATTGATGAGTTGCATCAAGAAACAGAAGCAGGCCCCAGAGAAAATCTTATCTCCTTACAGATCCCTCTATCTCCTTACCTGGATAACTCCTGCTCCAAGTCTCGTGTTCTCTATGTCCAGTTACACATGGCCCTTCTTTAACACGCATTTCCTTCCCTTACATAAACTATATATTTTTTGGGTAACTTGCTGTCATTTTGTGGCAAACAAAATAGTTTGCTCCAAATAATTGCCAGACATTTGAAGCTCTTCACTGTTAGTGGTAAACCTGAAGCAAACTTTTGCAACAATTGACATTTTTCTGCTTCTGGCAAACAACCTTTTGGCAGATTTTCACAGATATCTGCTACTACTGGCAAATAGTTATAGCAATCCTGTAGCAACAAGGGTTGATTCATCACAGCTGATTCTCTTAAGTGATATGTGGTTAGTCACATTATAATAAAGCTGTAAGTGTTTAATTTCTGCACTGCTAGCACCACTGGATGGAATTACAAAAAACAAAAAAATGTTTTTTTTTCAAAACCTCTTTCTGTATACATACCTGCCATTAATGAAAGAAACAGATAGTCCCGCCCCCAGTTCACGCCATTGGTTCTTCCATATTTTGTTATTTTGATTAAATTATCAAGTGTTCTTAATTGAAGTGAGGGCATGCAAAGAAAGTCAGTGTTGGAGTCAGTGTTGAGGTGTAAGGTCTAGACTGGTCAATCAAAACAAACACAAATTTTAAAAGCGCCACAGAGACACGGGCCATGTCCACATTAGATTTTCATTTCAAAACGCATCTTTTTCTTTACACGCTGTCTTCCGTCCATGCTGAGATGGTGTTTTTGACAGCAAAATTTGAGCTTTTTAAAAATGATCTCCCAAGTGGATACATTTGAAAATGCCGTCTTCGCATTGTAGTGTGGAATGGGAAAATGGAGATATCTGAAAACAATGACAGTTTTTTTTGTAATCAAGATGGCAGCTTATGTATTTTGCTATTTAATTTTTTAGCATGGTTAAAGATACATTTTCACATTACATTTCTTCTAAAGCGAAGGGAAGTTTTCCAAGAATTGCTGTCTGATGATGGAACAGGAGGACAATTGCGTTTCAGACCATAAATGGAACGGTGCGTTTCTGCATGCATAGGAAGGGGATTTAAGATTTTTCACAAGTTTCAGTGTGGTTGGGCAACTTTAGAAAACACTTGAAAAATGGCAGTGTGGACAGAGGCTGTTTCAAAAACAAAAATATTTTCAAATGTATCCATATTAATGTGGACGTAGCCACAGTGTTTACAGTTTTATGTGAAAAATAAATGATAAATAGCTTACTTATAATGTAGTTGTCTCTGCATATTTAGCTGGGATAGAAGAAAGTATTTTAACTGAAAAAGTTACACTCTTCAGCTTTAATGTGAATGAAGAAATAAAAAACTTAGTTAAAACTAAGTTAAAGTGAAAAACTTAATTAACTGAAAATAATTAAAACTATAGATTTAAAATGCAATGTTCGCCAAAACTTTGGCGAATAAGAGTCTTATTCATATTTTATGCAAAAGTGTTCTCCACAAAGCTCATTTGCATGTGAAAATATGTACTTGGGGCAATGATTGGCAGAAGTGTGCCACATGGGTTTGCCAGAACTCTGTATTCTTGTAAGAGCTGTCCTCTCCTCCTCCCCTTTTCTATTTTCCCTCTCTCGTTCCAGCCCTTTTCGGTGTTTCTTGCTCCCTGAAAGTAAAATTGGCCCAATTACTTTACTTAGAAGATTTGACTAATGTGCTTTCCTCTACACTCCTCCACCACATGTATGAATGAGTTGGATCATCTGAAATGCCAACCAAATATTTCATACCTGGAGGCATGAATACTCCCACTGTTCCCTCTACTAAAGTGTTTCAGCATTTAACTCCATTCATGCCATGTACACAGTGTCTCCTTAAGTTATGCTTTGTGCCAGTATGTGTGTGTGTGTATGTTGGAGCACCCAGACCATTAGGATTGAATCCCAGTGGGATTTACGACAGTTTCTTCCAAATAAAACAGTCATGGGGTCAAGGGTAAAATGGACCTTACATTTATTTACTATCAATAACACCTTGATTTTACCATATGTCTTTCTTACTCCACTCTTGTTTTGACATGAAGTCTGCAAATATTTGCTGGCAGGATCCAGAGACTGGTGAATGGTGTCACAACTTGAACTTAATTTGATTTACACATGAACAAATAAATATGGCTGCAGAAAGGGCTTGAACCTCACAGAGATGCACTGAAAAGACAAGAGAAGTAATTATTTAAATAGTGTTTGTTCTATAATACTGGTGCTATTGCTCATACTAACAGATTAGATATTTGAACAAAACCCTTACCCTAAGGATTATGCTTGGCCATGCAACTCATCTCACAACGTTTGCATGGGAATAAATCATGTAGTAATGAAGCTTCTTGAGGGAAGGTGTGCTATGACATTTCTAAGTGATAGAACATTTTTTGTGTCGAACGATAAAATGGCTGAAAAAAATCCCTTAGATTTACAATGTAGGGGGGACCCGAGCCATATCTAGGGACCAGAATATCATTTTGATTCGTAGGTGGGCTCTTTTGACTTGTGCTATTAAGCAATAACCTAGCAACCACCAAGAAAATCCTAACAAATCTTTTGAAATCACCCAGAACACACCAGCAACTGCATAACACCATGGAAACCACCCAGAACACCATGAGCAAGCACCACAGACATTTTCTTTGAAAAATATTTAAATATTTTTTTTTCTGGTTTTGTCAATGCACAAAGTCCTTGAACTAACGTCTAGGTTACGTATGTAACCTCCGTTCCCTGATGGAGGGAACGAGACGTCGTGTCGAAGAAGCGACACTAGGGGTCTCTCTTGAGCGCCGAAAGATACCTCTGATCTATGAAAAAAGGCCAATGAGAGTTGGCGAACAGTATTTGCATACTCCACCTCCGGATATGGATATAAAGGCGAGAGAAATACGCTCGGTCATTCAGGATTTTTCTGAGGAGCCGGGAGTGTACCGGGCACCTCAGCGGCTCGGCTCAGCATCATGGCCGGGAAGACACATGTCTCGTTCCCTCCATCAGGGAACGGAGGTTACATACGTAACCTAGACATTCCCCGTCTGTCGCTCACTTCGACGTCGTGTCGAAGAAGCGACACTAGGGGTCCACTTCAAAACTCGCCATGCGCTGAGCCGTGTACGTGTAATGCTTACACAGAAGCGGGCAGGTATTTCTACGTGCACAGCGACCAACTGTGTTCAGACTGCATGTACTCTTCCCCAATGCCCCGAAAGAGTCGTCAGAATCCTTTTGGTCACCCTAGGGGGGAACAAGGTGGTGCTCCCAACTAGGGAATGGGCAAAGCCTGGCTGGGCCTCTTTTCTCTCTATGTTTTCTCGGCATAGAGCAAGAGCAGCCGGGGCCCTTACCGCATCGAGGGAAGGGGGTCTTACCCGAATTCCTATTCTTTCAGGGGGAAAAGACCCTGCGGAGGCCACACCCACCCAGCAGGGGAGGTAAAGGTGGCAAAATACATCACATGGCCACTTTGGGCATGTGGGAAGAAATGGCGCGGTGGTAGATCCAACCTCGAGGAGGGGGCCTCGCGCATCTCGACCAGGTTGAGCCAAAGATGACGTTCCTGGATACAACACGGCGACCGGAGGGCAGCGAAGGACTGCCTGAGGGAGACGCGGGTCAGCTCGCAAGGTGACCGTACCGCAGAAATACACACAGGAGGAGTCCCGTAGGAGGCCTGATCTGTGGAGCACCTATTCCAGTAGGAGTAGCCGGAGGTACCCGTAGTGGACTGGGCCGGCAAGTTCCTCCGCTGAAATGTTGCGGGCCCGAGAGGGCTAGGGAGGAATCAACCAGGGACCTAAGCCCTCTGGGAAAGAAGCGCACTGTTCTGCCTCGGAGAGGGAAACAGCGCTGGAAACAAGCGATTCACCCGGTCAGATCGTCGGCGTGTACCGAGTTCTACGGGCTCGGACCTGAGAGAACACGGGACGAGACTGACTCAACCCTGAGATTGTAAAACCTTGTAAAGGTGTTAGGTGTTGCCCAGCCCGCAGCTCTACAGATGTCTGCTAGCGAGGTGCCTCTAGCCAGTGCCCATGAGGATGCCACACTCCTGGTAGAGTGGGCTCGAACCCGCAAAGGGGGTGGCACGGCCTGGGTGTGATAGGCCAACTGAATGGCCTCCACCATCCAGTGAGACAGCCTCTGTTTGGAAACAGCGTTCCCTTTCTGCTGTCCTCCAAAGCAGACAAAGAGCTGCTCAGAGCGCCTAAAGCTCTGGGTGCGTTCCAGGTAGGCACTCAAGGCACGTACTGGACACAGCAGTGAGAGGGCTGGGTCTGCCTCCTCCCGGGGCAGCGCTTGTAGGTTCACTACCTGATCTCTGAAGGGCGTGGTAGGAACCTTGGGCACATAGCCCGGTCGAGGTCTTAGGATCACATGAGTGTCTGCCGGACCGAACTCCAGGCAAGTGTCATTGGTAGAGAACGCTTGCAGGTCCCCGACCCTCTTGATGGAGGCGAGCGCGATCAGTAGGGCCGTCTTTAAAGAGAGAGTCCTGAGTCCAGCTGATCCTAGCGGCTCGAAAGGGGATCTCTGAAGACCGGCGAGGACCACCGAGAGATCCCAGGAGGGGATTTTACCTCCGGGCACCTCTTAGGAACCTGACGATTAAGTCGTGCTTACCCAGGGACTTTCCGTCAACTGGGTCATGGTGAGCTACGATAGCGGCAACATGCACCTTCAAGGTGGACGGGGACAGCCTCCCCTCCAACCTCTCCTGTAGGAACAGGAGCACAGACCTAACTGCGCACCTCTGTGGGTGTTCTGCCCGGGAAGAACACCAATTCATGAACAGACGCCATTTCAGGTTGTAGAGTTGCCTGGTAGAAGGGGCTCTGGCTTGGTTGATCGTGGCTACGACCGTGGGTGGTAGCCCAGCTAGATCTTCTGCATCCCGTCCAGGGGCCAGACGTGGAGGTTCCAGAGGTCTGGGTGCGGATGCCAGAGCATGCCCCGTCCCTGAGAAAGAAGGTCCTTCCTCAGGGGAATTCGCAAGGGAGGGGCTGTCGCGAGGAGTACGAGGTCCGAGAACCAGGCCCGGGTGGGCCAGTAAGGAGCCACGAGACCTGCTCCTCGTCCACACTGACCTTGCACAGCACCTGTGCAAGAAGGCTCACTGGGGGGAATGCGTACTTGCGCAGCCCCACCGGCCAGCTGTGTGCCAGTGCATCTGCCCCTAGGGGAGACTCTGAGCGGGCGTACCAGAGCGGGCAGTGGGAGGTCTCTCGGGAGGCAAACAGGTCTACCTGGGCCTTGCTGAACCGTTCCCAAATCAGCTGAACCGAGTGGGGGTGAAGCCTCCACTCTCCTCCAGGCAAGCGTTGTCATGACAGCGCGTCCGCCATCACATTGAGGTTGCCGGGGATGTGAGTGGTGCTGGCTCCAAAGGAGGAGACGACGGGCGAGTTGCGACATGTGGCGGGAGCGTACGCCGCCTTGGCGATTTATGTACGCGACTGCAGTGGCGCTGTCCAACCTGACCAGGATATGTTCGTCCCGAATTAACGGGAGAAACTGCCGCAGGGCTAGAAGGACGGTCAACAACTCGAGGCAGTTGATGTGCCAATGCAGCTGGGCCCTTTTCCAACGTCCTGAGGCTGCGTGCCCGTTGCAGACGGCGCCCCAACCCGATCTGGAGGCGTCGGTCATGACCAGAACGCGTCTGGACACCTGCTGTAGGGATACTCCAGCCCGTAAGAAACAGAGGTCTGTCCAGGGGTTGAATGCTTTGCGGCAGGCAGGGGTGATCGTTACCCGGTGCGTGCTGTGGCACCATGCTCGTCTCGGGACTCGGGTCTGAAGCCAGTGTTGGAGCGGTCTCATATGCATCAACCCCAGTGGCGCGACCGCCGCGGAGGATGCCATATGCCCCAGGAGCCTCTGGAAAAGTTTTAAAGGGACCGCTGTGCCCGGCCTGAAGGCGGTGAGGCAGTTCAACACTGACTGGGCGCGCTCGTTGGTGAGACGTGCCGTCATTGAGACCGAGTCTAACTCCATCCCGAGAAAAGAGATGCTCTGAACTGGAGTGAGCTTGCTCTTTTCCCAGTTGACCTGAAGCCCCAAGCGGCTGAGGTGCCTGAGCACCTGGTCTCTGTGAGCGCATAGTGATTCTCGCGAGTGGGCCAGAATGAGCCAGTCGTCAAGGTAGTTGAGTATGCGGACGCCGGCTACTCGGAGCAGGGCAAGAGCTGCCTTTGCGACTTTCATGAAGACGCGAGGAGACAGAGACAGGCCGAAGGGGAGGACTTTGTACTGATACGCCTGACCATCGAATGCAAACCGCAGGAAGGGGCGGTGTCGAGACAGGATGGAGACGTGAAAGTACACGTTCTTCAGGTCTACCGCTGCGAACCAATCTAGATGCCGGACGCAGGTTAGAATGTACTTCTGCGTGAGCATTTTGAACGGGAGTTTGTGCAACGCTTGATTGAGAACTCGCAGATCCAAGATTGGTCGTAAGCCGCCGCCTTTCTTGGGCACGATGAAGTACGGGCTGTAGAAACCCTCCTTCATCTCGGTTGGAGGGACAGGCTCTATCGCGTCTTTGGCCAGAAGAGTCACGATTTCCGCGCGCAGGGACTGGGCGTGATCGCCGTGTACTGCGGAGAAGCGGACGCCCATGAAGGGGGCGGGGGCCTGGCAAACTGAATTGCGTAACCGAGTCGGATGGTCCGGGCCAGCCAGCGAGACGGGTTGGGAAGTGAAAGCCATGCATCCAACCTCTGCACTAGGGGCACCAAGGGGATGGTTAATTTTGACGTACCCGGCGGGGCTTCGCAGCTGGGCAGAGCAGGTATGGCAGTGTTGGGCAGCAACGGGGCGACCCGCGGCTGGGGTGCTGAGAAAAGACTCAAAGCACTTATCTTGCTCCGCACACCCGGCAGGGGGCGGGTTAGCGACTGAGTAGGAGGTCCGTAGGCGTCCTGCGAACTGCTGGGCGAAGTCCTCGACGGTGTCGCCAAAGAGGCCAAGCTGGGAGACAGGGGCGTCGAGGAACCGAACTTTGTCGGCCTCGCGCATCTCGACCAGGTTGAGCCAAAGATGACGTTCCTGGACCACAAGGGTGGCCATCGCCTGTCCGAGTGCCTGCGCGGTGACCTTCGTGGCTCTGAGGGCGAGGTCGGTCGCTGAGCACAGTTCCTGCAGCACATCGGGGTCAGGGCTACCCTCGTGCAGATCTCTGAGTGCCTTGGCCTGGTGGACTTGCAGGAGGGCCATGGCGTGCAAGGCGGAGGCGGCCTGTCCCGCGGCGCTGTAGGCTTTGTGGTTGAACGAGGACGCAGTCCTACAGGCCTTGGAAGGGTGTAGGGTCACCGGGACAGAGATGGAGCACAACCGCCCTATCCACCTGGGGAATCGCTGTGTACCCATGGGCCTCTCTGCCGTCGAGGGTAGCGAGAGCGGACGAGCAGGGCTTTTGACGGACGGAGAGCGGGGCTCTCCATGACGACGTCAGCTCATCATGCACCTCGTGGCTGTGAGGTGCGGCCAGACCCCAGGAACCAGTCGTCCAACCGTGACGGGTGTGGGGAGGGTGGAGGTTTCCAGTCCAACCCCACCCCGACGGCGGCCCGGGCAAGCATGTCGGACATCTGCACATCCGCCTCAACCTGGGCATGCTGGCCTGAAGGCGGCAGCCCAGGGGAGGAGTCAGCGTCAGACACCGCGCTCTCCGATGGAGCGGCGAGCTCATCGGCTTCGAGCTCTAGAGGATAGGCAAACCGGCCCGGAGGCGAGTCGCCGTTACCTCGAGACTGGACGGAGGTCAGCGAGCGTGTCGGGGGGTGGGTGGTCTGAGGGGGCATACCCGGCGGAGCTGCACCCGCTGCCCTCCCCAAATCGCCTCCAGCGCCAACCGCATCGTCCTCAATCCCGTGGGAAGAAGGAGCGATACGGGGGGCGGCAGGAGTGGCGTGCTTTCTGTTGAAAGCGAGCCGCGACCGCAACGCTGCCTCGGTCATGTTCTCGCAATGAGAACATGAACCATCCACAAACGCTGCCTCGGTGTGATCGGCGCCCAGACACACGAGACAGTGCCTGTTGCCGTCAGAAGCGGAGAGCACTCTACCGCATCCAGGAACTACACAGGGTTTGAATGGCATCTTTATAAAGACGCACCCTGAAAAGGGCGTTCAACACCACTGTGTATAGCTCTTTTAGAGAAATAAACTCTTTACGAGAAAATTGCTCTTTAATAACTCTTTTAGACACTGCGCTGTCGAAGCGCTCAGGGGCAAACTGCACGCCGCCGGCAGAGAAGAGAAAAGCCACTGAAGGTGCGCCGTAAATCCAACAGCAGCAGCGCGTCAGAGGATCAGAAGCAGGGTAAGTTGTGTGTAGCACAGCAGACAGCATTCACACGACCATCGGCTCCGAAGAAAATTACTGAATGAACGAGCGTATTTCTCTCGCCTTTATATCCGTATCCGGAGGCGGAGTATGCAAATACTGTTCGCCAACTCTCATTGGCCTTTTTTCATAGATCAGAGGTATCTTTCGGCGCTCAAGAGAGACCCCTAGTGTCGCTTCTTCAACACGACGTCGAAGTGAGCGACAGACGGGAAACAACTTATACATTAGCATGTATATAATATTTCTGGAACATGAAATATAACCTTAATAAATGATGCCAAAATAGAAAAGCATGGTATATACAGTATCTTAGAACCAGTATGACAGAATGGTTTAATGTCTCAGACTTTGCAATTTCTAAGTGAAGATTAGAAGATCAGATTTTTTTTTTAGCCGTTATCTAACATTTGCACAATACAAAATGTCGGTCTATCTCTTGTAAGATCTGTTTCTCACACACAATTCCTCACAAACAACACAAAATATCGATCCATCTCCTGTAAAATCTTTTTCTCACACACACTTCCTCGCACCCGATCTCGGATGAGGGGCGATTACGGGAAACATGCTGTTTACATGTCGTATCTGGGAGTGTTGGGTAAAACTGCTAAATAATTCTGGAATTCAAACTCCATGGACACTGGTCAGCACTGCCCTCTGGCAGCTCTGATTAATTGACAGCGGTAGTGGGTTGGGGCTAAGTGTGGCTAATGGTGTGCTGAATAATTTAAAACCTGCGCCTTTGAGCAGATGGATGCACCCACCCCACACTCCTTCGACTGGCCAGCACTAAACATACACTTGAGAGTGAAAAGAAATGCACTTTGATAAAGTTTTTAGAGCAATGAAGTGCTCTACAGCTAATTTTGTTGTTTGATGTTTGAGTTCTTTTCAGAGTTCCACTGTTTTTAAACACACACATGATTTGTTCCATAGCCTCAGCTGCCTACAGAAGCACAATTTTAGGCATCACATTTGTGCTTCCAAAGTGAAGGCTGGTCCAAAATTTAGGCAATTTAAAGGAGTAGTTCATCCAAAAATGACATTTCTGTCATAATTTACTCACCCACATGCTGTTATTTGACTTTTTCTTATGTGGAACACAAGAGGAGAAATTGTATGAATATCTGGGTTTGTC
The DNA here is from genome assembly GCA_032164185.1 of Moxostoma hubbsi. Classification (NCBI taxonomy): domain Eukaryota; kingdom Metazoa; phylum Chordata; class Actinopteri; order Cypriniformes; family Catostomidae; genus Moxostoma; species Moxostoma hubbsi. The sequence goes on from JAVLUX010000006.1 coordinate 31,558,168, forward strand.
TTTTCAAAACAGTGACAGTTGATAGGGATTCAGTTCTGTATAAAGTTTTATAAAGAACCCAAAAGTATCATAAGCATTCCATGCGGCTTGTGTGTCAGATTCCTTTATCTTCTGTAGGCATACGATAGGTTTTGGTGAGAAACACATTTGAATCTTGAAGTCTGTAGTGTACAGTATGTGCATTAGCAACATACTAATTTCAAACTATTTGATTCAATTGTGAGTAGAGTCTCCCCTGCGAAAAACTTTTTTGTTCCATGTAGAGTTGCTGCCCAAGTAGAGCTTTCCAAATCACTCACTTATGAGGTTCCATGAAGGTTAGGATGCTCCCCATGTTGCCAGTTGGCATCAAGGTTTTGGAACAGAGCTACAATCCCTGAAATTACTGGACTGGGTATTTTCAAGTTAAGGAGACATTGGTCAGATGTTTAGAAATGGTGTGAGAGCACTCTTATTTAATTCTCCTTTAGGGTCTGGACAGCCTCCAGCTGAGCATTTGAAACAGCCTGCCCAAGACAACTCTTATCTAACGCTAGCCTGACTCTGTCTGTAGCATCTCTCTTGATGTGGAGTGGAGTGACTATGCAGCATTACCTTCTCTGTCAACACTGATAAACTGAACATTGGTTACTGTGAAAGGGCAGATGTCTGTCATGCTTTCAGCTGATGAAGATAATTTTAAATAGCATAGAATGCAACAGCGAGCTATAATGTCATGACAGAAGCTCTGGAATTGCCAGATGTTATGTATTCTGTAGCTTTTATATCAACTTATGCGGTTACAAAAATGTTGCCAGGGTTACTTAGCTTGACATTTTAATGTTTCTTCCCTGCTTTACGTCAATCTGTTTCATGCATTTCTCTGAAACATATTTAGATTCTTTTTATCATTTATTAATATTACTATCGATCATATTTTGAATAATTTGTTGTAAAACAGATCATAATCATGGGCAAGGAAGAGGCGAGAAACCGGCTTAACATATAACTTAAAGGTTTAATGGAGAACTCAAAAGACAAACACATAAGATAAGACGGACGTCCGTAATTGAGCTCTCTCTCTCGATCGCCGTCTGCGAGCGGCCTTTATCCCTCTTGACGGCGTAATTAGCCTAATACGGGACCGGGCGTGCGTAATCACGCGCCGGTCCCGCCCTCCACCGTGCCACATTCCTCCCCCGTTCTTTCAGGCTGGGGACCCCCGGCCTGACGTACATCCCCTGGGGGGGGGGAGCGCCTCCCGCGCAGTCTGCCGGCAGGTCATCCCCATTAACCTGGACGAGGGAGGGGGCAAGGGGAGGGAAACAAAAAACAACAATTAAAAATGGGGGGGGGGAGGGTTCCTGCACTGGGCGGTACCTCCCCACCCACGAACACCATAATTTAAAAAAAAAAAAAAAAAAAAAAAAAAAAAAGAGGGAAAAAGGCCAACGCAGAGCGGTAGCGAGAGAGAGATTAATGAAAATAATAATAAAAAAAAACACCTAACTTACCGGTTCTCTGATACGCCGTAGCTCGTTCCTCAGCCACTCCTCCACCCTCTACCCAACGGCAGCCGCGCCTCTCCAGGCGGATTCGAGGCAGTCCTCAGCCCCTGGCGGACGGAACGCCCCGCCGCGTTCTCGGGGAGCCGAAGGGGACTCCCCCGCCCCTGGCAGCGGTTCTCCCGCTCCAGGCGGTCGGTCGCGATCCCCTCCCCGCTCGCGGACGGCGGTCTTCCCTCGACCCCTCCGCGTTCCAGCGGCTGGTAGGGGCATCCTCCGCCCCTGGCAGCGGCCCTGACCGCTCCAGGCGGTCGGCTATAGGAGCCCCTTCTCCCCTCGCGGTCGGCGGCCATTCCTCCGCATCCAGGCGGCTGGGCTCCTCGTTCCCCGGCAGATGGCCGCGGCTGCTTCTTTGGGGTAGTGGCGAGAACTCCGCTACGGCGCATCCCTCTTCCTTCCCGGGTTTCGGAACCAATGTAAAACAGATCATAATCATGGGCAAGGAAGAGGCGAGAAACCGGCTTAACATATAACTTAAAGGTTTAATGGAGAACTCAAAAGACAAACACATAAGATAAGACGGACGTCCGTAATTGAGCTCTCTCTCTCGATCGCCGTCTGCGAGCGGCCTTTATCCCTCTTGACGGCGTAATTAGCCTAATACGGGACCGGGCGTGCGTAATCACGCGCCGGTCCCGCCCTCCACCGTGCCACATTTGTGTTTCAAAACTCCTTAACTTGTGTATTAAACATTGTACATGCACATCTGCGTAACTTGTCGGACATGCCTGATACCTCAAATAGTGTGGTTTGTTGATTGGAGGTGTAATCAGACTTTTTCTTTAGGCGATTGGACAGTTTTTGCCTGGTATTAAAAACAATTATATTTACTTATTTTTAAGGTGAGACTTGAGCCATGTCTAGGGATAGGCTTGGGAACCAAGAGCATGTTCCATTTATTTCCAAATACTGGAACGGAAAGGTTTTCACGACTTTTGGTTCTGTTAATGCTCCTTAAATGTGCATTCTGCAAAACCATGCTAAATTACTCTGAAAGTGTTTCCTGCATTACCAATTAGCAGTAATGCAACACTGCTATTGAATCAGCAGTGCAAAATACACTTACCTAAAGGATTATTAGGAACACCTGTTCAATTTCTCATTAATGCAATTATCTAATCAACCAATCACATGACAGTTACTTCAATGCATTTAGGGGTGTGGTCCTGGTCAAGACAATCTCCTGAACTCCAAACTGAATGTCAGAATGGGAAAGAAAGGTGATTTAAGCAATTTTGAGCGTGGCATGGTTGTTGGTGCCAGACGGGCCGGTCTGAGTATTTCACAATCTGCTCAGTTACTGGGATTTTCACGCACAACCATTTCTAGGGTTTACAAAGAATGGTGTGAAAAGGGAAAAACATCCAGTATGCGGCAGTCCTGTGGGCGAAAATGCCTTGTTGATGCTAGAGGTCAGAGGAGAATGGGACGACTGATTCAAGCTGATAGAAGAGCAACTTTGACTGAAATAACCACTCGTTACAACCGAGGTATGCAGCAAAGCATTTGTGAAGCCACAACATGCACAACCTTGAGGCGGATGGGCTACAACAGCAGAAGACCCCACCGGGTACCACTCATCTCCACTACAAATAGGAAAAAGAGGCTACAATTTGCAAGAGCTCACCAAAATTGGACAGTTGAAGACTGGTCTGATGAGTCTTGATTTCTGTTGAGACATTCAGATGGTAGAGTCAGAATTTGGCGTAAACAGAATGAGAACATGGGTCCATCATGCCTTGTTACCACTGTGCAGGCTGGTGGTGGTGGTGTAATGGTGTGGGGGATGTTTTCTTGGCACACTTTAGGCCCCTTAGTGCCAATTGGGCATCGTTTAAATGCCTCGGCCTACCTGAGCATTGTTTCTGACCATGTCCATCCCTTTATGGCTACCATGTACCCATCCTCTGATGGCTACTTCCAGCAGGATAATGCACCATGTCACAAAGCTCGAATCATTTCAAATTGGTTTCTTGAACATGACAATGAGTTCACTGTACTAAAATGGCCCCCACAGTCACCAGCTCTCAACCCAATAGAGCATCTTTGGGATGTGGTGGAACGAGAGCTTCATGCCCTGGATGTGCATCCCACAAATCTCCATCAACTGCAAGATGGTATCCTATCAATATGGGCCAACATTTCTAAAGAATGCTTTCAGCACCTTGTTGAATCAATGCCACGTAGAACTAAGGCAGTTTTGAAGGCGAAAGGGGGTCAAACACAGTATTAGAATGGTGTTCCTAATAATCCTTTAGGTGAGTGTATACAGTGCAACCATTATAGTGCAATTCCTAAAAGAATGATTAAACTTATGGTTTGGTTCTTTTCAATCTACACAACAAAGCATAAATCACTTCTTCCAACACAAATGAGTCTTATAAACTGGCTCACTTTATTGAATAAAAAACTGTTCAGCAAACAGCATTTTGTCATGTCCAACTTGCAATGAATCAATAACTGTTATTGTGTTATGTGTACTTAAAACAGAAGTATTTAACTTTTTTCAATGTCAAAATACATTCCACTATCCTAGTTTATTTTACTGTAATTAAGCCATTTGTGGGTTTACCTCCCCCCAAAAATATAAATTCTGAGCCTCCCAGGCACTATTAAAACATTGATATTTATATTTTCAGCAACACGCTCAGCCCCACACATCCCTTTCTAGCTCAACCTATAGAATGATTTTGGGGTGTGGCTATGTGTAGTATGCTGTTCAGCCAGGGAATATGATCATCTATGGCAGACATATACAGAGGAAAATAAATTTAGCTTCTCCCAAATTCGAAAACTTGCTAAATAGGGATGAGGGATTTTTTTAGGGATGAGGGATTTTTGTATTTTTATTTGATTTGATATCAATTCTCAAAAGCCATGGATCAATCTTTTACTCTATGAACAACAATCCACAACGAGAGGAAATCACTCAAATGTATATATTTGGAAACTGGCTGGAAAATATTTCACTCACCATTAATTGTATAGTATAGTGGTGGAGTATTCAGCAGCAAGATCCGTTTACTGCATGCTGAGAGTAGCAGTTATTCTGTGTATCCAAAGACTAAATCCACTAAATCGATTCTTCATTGAATAATTTTTCTTTTAATACTTTTTCTGTTCTTTACAGTCAGTTGTTGATCAAAAACAACAAAAAAATAAAATGTAATTGTAATCAGGCATAGCACAGATGAGATAAAGCCACTTGAGTCTTGTCTCATAAACATGCACTATTTTAAAGATGCTGTTTTAAAGAGACAGTACCGGTAAAAATGTAACTAAATATAATATCATATTTATTGATTAAATACATTTTTAAAAAGCTAAAATGTGACCAACATGATGAAAATAATAATAAATATAAATAGCACAATTAGCATTTTCAGATTTTACCTAGTTATTAGGTTCCATTGTATAATTAACAGCATTAGCTGGGAGATTATTTATTATTTATGTAAGCAAAAGGGACATTATAACTTATATGAATGGAATATAAATATACCCATATGAATCGATATTGAATCGGAAACTAATCAAAAGAGAGCTTGTGAATTGGAATCGAATAGGGAAATCTGTATCGATACACAGACCTATTGCTAAAAGACAAAGAAACAGAGAATGGAGTAAAACCAGTGTGAACATTGGCGTCACATTTACAAGATGAAGACTTTTTGGGGTTTGATAGAGATGCCAAACTTGCCGAGTTGCTTCTGGACAGGTAAGCTACACTCATGGTATTGCCACACAAGTTATCTCATTACTATCGAACACCAGATCAATTTGTAAGATACTTGGAATATGTATTGTTACGCACACTAGTTACCAGAGGAACTATCCTACCTCGTGCTGGATCCCCCGCACACTTGGCTGCCATTCAATCCGCTAATGTTTTCGGATGACCCGATTCCTCTGCCACGCTTTCTGTCCTGTGTTTACATGTTATAGTGGTCTTGTTCATTATGACGGTAAACTTTTATCACCTTTTATTTAGTATGGCCTATTTGTTAGTAGGGAATCAGAAGGTGTGGAAAAGGCCGTTTTGAGTCTAAGGGGTGTTGGCATATGTTGTTTGAAAATGCACTTAATTTTTGTAATTAGGGGCCAAGCACCGAAGGTGCGGAGGCACCTATTGTATCTGTTCCGGTTCTTATTATTAGGGGCCAAGAACCGAAGGTGCGGAGGCACCTATTGTGTCTGTTCCGGTTCTTATTAGGGGCCAAGCACCGAAGGTGCCGAGGGACCTATTGTATCTGTTCCGGTTCTTATTATTATTAGGGGCCAAGCACCGAAGGTGCGGAGGCACCTATTGTGTCTGTTCCGGTTCTTATAAGGGGCCAAGCACCGAAGGTGCGGAGGCACCTATTGTATCTGTTCCGGTTCTTATTAGGGGCCAAGCACCGAAGGTGCGGAAGCACCTATTGTATCTGTTCCGGTTCTTATTATGGGCCAAGCACCGAAGGTGCGGAGGCACCTATTGTATCTGTTCCAGTTCTTATTATTAGGGGTCAAGCACCGAAGGTGCGGAGGCACCTATTGTATCTGTTCCAGTTCTTATTATTATTATTAGGGGCCAAGCACCGAAGGTGCGGAGGCACCTATTGTATCTGTTCCGGTTCTTATTATTAGGGGCCAAGCACCGAAGGTGCGGAGGCACCTATTGTATCTGTTCCGGTTCTTATTAGGGGCCAAGCACCGAAGGTGCGGAGGCACCTATTGTGTCTGTTCCGGTTCTTATTATTATTAGGGGCCAAGCACCGAAGGTGCGGAGGCACCTATTGTGTCTGTTCCGGTTCTTATTATTAGGGGCCAAGCACCGAAGGTGCGGAGGCACCTATTGTGTCTGTTCCGGTTCTTATTAGGGGCCAAGCACCGAAGGTGCGGAGGCACCTATTGTGTCTGTTCTGGTTCTTATTATTAGGGGCCAAGCACCGAAGGTGCGGAGGCACCTATTGTGTCTGTTCCGGTTCTTATTATTATTCTTCTTCTTCCGACTGGGCGTCTATGGCAGCCCATAGAAGCGTATGCGGGAAAGTTGTAACGGTTTGACATTCTGATAGAGGACAGTCCCAACATCAAATTGACCAATTTTGGTGTCTCTAACTCATTCCCTCTAGCGCCACCACCTGTCCAAAGTTTCAAAAATATTATGCTAATAACTTTTGAACCGTAAGGCCTATCAACAAAATTCTTTTTTCCTCTGATTTCTGAGCTCATGACGATTCGATTTTTTATGACTTCATTTTCCGTCATAAAAAATTTTCCGCCATTTTGAATTGTCCAAAAAACCTACTTTTGCGAACTCGTCCTAGACGGTTTGTCCGATTTTCACCAAAATTGCACCAGATCATCTTCAAGCAGTGCCAACAAAAAGTTATGGAAATCAAGTTGATTCGTCAAACCGTTCTCGAAAAACGCACAATCAAATTTTACATAGAGCTTGCAAAAACAAACGTAAGTCTGTATCTCCGCAACGCTTAATTGTATTCAGACCAAACTTGGTACATGTCATCACAAGCATGACCTGAGGCTACATGCTGCGTTTCGGCGCAGCGCCACCTACTGGTCCGGAGATACAAAAAATAGCTATTTTTGTTTATAACTTCTGAACTGTTTGTCAAAAAATCATAAAAGTGGTCTTGTTACATTCAGGGTATCATGCCGAGTCGACTGATATCCAATTTTCTCAGATCGGCCATTTTGGCTGTCGGCCAATTTGAATTAAGTGCTAAAATGTTGTATTTTTTGAACGCATGAATGAATTGTTACAAAACTCGGTATGGGTCATCAGTACGATGCCCTGAAGGAGCCAGAGAAGTTTCGAAACAGCGCCACCTAATTATTATTGTTATTCTTCTTCTGACTGGGCGTCTATGGCAGCCCATAGAAGCGTATGCGGGAAAGTTGTAACGGTCTGACATTCTGATTTAGGACAGTCCCAACATCAAATACACCAATTTTGGTGTCTCTAACTCATTCCCTCTAGCGCCACCACCTGTCCAAATTTTCAAAAATATTATGCTAATAACTTTTGAACCGTAAGGCCTATCAACAAAATTCTTTTTTCCTCTGATTCCTGAGCTCATGACGATTCGATTGCGCCTTATGACGTCATTTTCCGTCATAAAAATATGTCCACCATTTTGAATTGTCCAAAAAACCTACTTTTGCGAACTCGTCCTAGACGGTTTGTCCGATTTTCACCAAAATTGCACCAGATCATCTTCAAGCAGTGCCAACAAAAAGTTATGGAAATCAAGTTGATTCATCAAACCGTTTTCGAAAAACACACAATCAAATTTTACTTAGAGCTTGCAAAGACAAATGTAAGTCTGTATCTCCGCAACGCTTAATTGTATTCAGACCAAACTTGGAACATGTCATCACAAGCATGACCTGAGGCTACATGCTGCGTTTCGGCGCAGCGCCACCTACTGGTCCGGAGATACAAAAAATGGCTATTTAGGGCCCAAGCCTTGAAAAGGCGAAGGCCCTATTGTTTTCCTTAGGATTATTATTATTAGGGCCCAAGCCTTGAAAAGGCGAAGGCCCTATTGTTTTCCTCCTGATTATTAGGGCCCAAGCCTTGAAAAGGCGAAGGCCCTATTGTTTTCCTTAGGATTATTATTATTATTATTATTTTATCGACTATTCGGGCACTTTTGGGGACCTTAACGTGCTCTAAAACTCTTGAAAACGCTGGGCTGAAGATGGTACCCGGGCGTGGCAGGGGGGCTTAACAGCGCCCCCTGGAACGGGGTCCGAAACCTTGGTCCATAAATCAAACACACTTGCATGTAATAATATGAAAGTCGGTACACATATAGATCTCATCGTTTCATATATCCTTCATGCTCTTACATTTTACCTCAGCCCAACAGGAAGTCGGCTATTTAGGGATGTTTGGAAAACGTATGCAATGGAATTTGAAATACTCCTCCTAGAGAAATCATTTAATCACCACGAATCTCAGTCAGCATGAAGTCAAGACATTGAGGATGAAAAATTGCCAGCGGATTTTTGATATCTCGAACGGTTTGGCCGTGGCGAGGAAACAAATTTATGGCGAGAAAAGTGAGACAGGAAGTGTGTTATAACTTCTGCATAAATTAACAGATCTTGATGAAACTTCAGCAGTGTTCATTGTAAGAGGCCGATCACATGGATGTGACTGCTGTGAGTCAAAGTTATAGCGCCACCAACTGGCAGCAGGAAGTGTGTCACTTTCAAAATGCTTTGAAATCACCCTCTTGTTTTTACCCGATTTGCTTCAAACTTTACGTGTATAATGTAAACACACGGCAGATTTAGACCTGTGAAAGGATTATTGATATCTTAGATACTGTTGCCGTGGCAACGCTTCAAACTTTACTATTCTTTATTGATGCTTTTGAGACTCTTAACATAATTGAAATTGCATGAAACTCGACAGACACATCACATTTATTAGCCAGTAGACGTGCAAAGTTTCAGAAATGGGTGTGGTGAGGGGCTCAGTAGCGCCACCTTTTGACAAAAAAGTGGGGGGTTAGTTTCATCTACAGGTACAAAAATTGGTATTGATATAGTTCTCCTCAAGCTGGACAACTTTCTAATTTACAGTCATTAGCTCCGACCAACAGAAAGTCAGATATTTTGGTTTGAATGTGGAGAAAATGTCAGAATTTTCCAGTCACTCTCTGAGTCTCTGTGTGTGAGGAGGAGGAAGGGAGGGGGGTCTTGTGAAGTAATACATAGGGCTATACTGCCCTCTTGTGTTCAACATAGTATGGGTTACATTATATTTTGCACGATATTCTAATTTTTCGAGTTTCACCTGTATGCAGAGTTGACAGAAAAATGTTACACACGCCGTTGCAGGTGAATACAACAAAGAACTAAAGCCCCGCCTCACCCAGTTCGGGTACCGGACCTTGTTGAAACAATCATGCGTCTAGCTGGCAGAGTGACAAATTTTCGCCAGCGCCTTCACCCTGAACATGGTCGAAAAATACAGACTAATGTCAATGCATTGCACATTTTCAATTCCGAAGGTATCCTTGATATCTTAAATATTTAGTACATTTTAGATCAATAAAATACAGTCAAAATATCAACTGAAATGGAAAAGTACAAGAAAACCCATGTTTAATCCACTGTCTGTTCATTCTCGGAGTGGCAATTACAAGAAATGTCCAATAGAGGGCATCCAAGCCTCATTGTTCAATGATTTACAACAGGTCTGAGTCCAGAATGGGCAGGGACTGAGTTCAACAGTTGCTTGAGCTCTTTTGCAGTCGAATCCAGAAAAAAGGCAAACAATGTGTCCCCACTCACTATATACATCAACTGAGTGGCGGATACAATTTTTAACAACCTTTAACCATTTACAGCCAGAGCGTTCAAATTTGGGAACAATTATTCCCATGGTTCCTGTCTCAGTGTCATCGTCGTCCAATCACCGATTTTATTTCTGAAATCTGCCCAGATACTCATGACAATACAAGCTAAAGGCACATGTGATTGGTTAAGGGGTTACTGGGCAAGAATAATAACTGTATCGTCATCACCGTCTTCCTTCATTTCAATGGGAAGGTGATATCACGAGAGATTTACTCCAGTGTTGGATTTACTGCTTCAAATTAAATACTGAGGCGATTTTTGCAAGGTAAGAACGTCATTTAACATGTGTTGTCTATATTTTCTATTGAAAGTCAAAACGTTTTAGTTACGAAGCATTTATTTGTAGGAGTATTGCTAGTTATTTCTGGGAAAAAAATGACGAAACAACTCAAATAAATGTTTGTGAGCAGTTTTGTGTGAAACCGCGAGATGCGTCGCGTCTAACGCACGAGCCCCGATGAGAGTTACTGCACAAAGGTCAGTGAGATGTGTTTTACTGCTTCCCAGTTTGAATATTCAAGTGATTTTACACTATTCAACTCAACAAATGGCAAAACAACTCAAATAAATGTTTGCGTGGAATCTGAAATCGGGAACCATTATTGAATTCTGGCATTATTACGGGGGTCAACAATGGCGCTGTAATGTCCTTTCAGATGCATTGTTCTAAACAGCGGAAAAAACTTAAACAAAATACTGCGTCATTTTTGCCCATTCAGATACATGGAAGAGGTCATTACAAACTATAAAAGGTCTACTTTTATTTGTGTACACTTACAATAACAACAAAACCTTGAGCTTTTGTAAAATAACGAAAATAATCAGGGTGCGCCGAATCTGTCTTAGCGATCATCTGTCTGATACACGTCAGAAAAATCAAGTGAAACTCCGCGAACACTTATCACACAAACATGAAACATATGTCTAAAGAAAGAAGGGATGGACAGATCGATCCTAAAGTATCAATACTTCCGAGAATGATGTTTCATCTGCGTGTTCACTGACAGCACGCGATAGTGAGGCGATCTCATTTTTACTCGCATCATCAATGCGAGCAATGTTTGTCTGTTGTATGTGTTTTTAACACTTTCCTGTTTGAACTTTCAAGCGATTTTACACCATTCAACTCAACAAATGGCAAAACAACTCAAATAAATATTTGTGTGAAACAGCGAGCAGCGTCACGTCTAACTCAAGAGCCCCGATGAGAGATCGCATTCGCTTCTTCTTGCGTTTGAACGGACAATTTCATACAACAAAATGTAAAAATACATGATATATTGTCTGTTTTGTCTCAAGTGAACATAAACAGTTGATGAAGAAATCGCGAATCTAAATCTAGTATCAACACTTCCGAGAATGATTATCAGCATTGTGTCTGACAGCGCGAGGCATCTCATTTTTACTCGCATCTTCATGGAGGTTTGTCGGTTGTATGTAGTTTCACAATCTCAATCAATTAATCTCTGAAATGAATACAGATGTAACAGCATGAAAATAATGAGACTTCACAGTTCTCAAAAGATTAAACTCAATGAAACAAGCCGCACAGACTGTGCCTTGAATGAAATGCATTTAAAATCCTCTTAAAGAGACAGTAACAATTTTCCAAGTAAATAAAATTAGGCCTACAAATGGTTTTCACCCCAAAAATAAATTTCTCTCATCGTATACTCACCCTCATTCCATCCCAGATGTGTATTATTTTCTTTCTTCTAGTGAACACAAATTAAGCTTTTTAGAAGATTATCTCAACCCTGTTGGACCTTTCAATGACTTGAATGGTGATCAGAACTCAGAAGCTACAAAAATCACATAAATGCAGCATAAAAGTAATCCATACCACTCCAGTGGTTTAATCCATGCCTTCAGAAGTGATATTATAGGTGTGGGTTAGAAACAGACCTATATATATATATACTTCAAGATGACATCACTCTGAAGTACTGCGTAAAGAATATCCCACATTCGCCCTTAGGGGGCGCTACAGGCCATGCCCAAAATTCCCATTTTCTGGTCAAAAATGTTCTAATTTTGTATATTGATACTACAGGCCAACAGGAATCCACAAACCAAGAATGGCCCACATTCGCCCTTAGGGGGCGCTACAGGCCACGCCCTAAATTCCCATTTGCTGGTCAAAAATGTTCTAATTTGGTACATTGATACTACAGGCCAACAGGAACCCACAAACAAAGAATTGCCCATATTCGCCATTAGGGGGCGCTACAGGCTATGCCCAAATTTCCCATTTTATGGTCAAAAATGTTCTAATTTGGTATATTGACACTACAGGCCAACAGAAATCCACAAACCAAGAATGTCTCACATTCGCCCTTAGGGGGTGCTAAAGGCCATTCCCAAATTGCACATTTTTTTGTCAAATACTTTCTAATTTGGTACATTAATACTACAGGCCAACAGGAACCTACAAACCAAGAATGGCTCACATTCGCCCTTAGGGGGCGCTACAGGCCATGCCCAAATGTCATTTTTTCAAAGTGATTGTATTTCCACCCCATTTATTTAGTTTTTCTGAAACCTGCTGAACATACCTCATTTCTCATTGTAAACAAAAAACCCTACAGAAACCATACACCTACTTTTGCGAACTTGTCCTTGACGGTTTGTCCAATTTTCACCAAAATTGCACCAGATCATCTTCAAGCAGTGCCGACAAAAAGTTATGGAATTCAAGTTGATTCGTCAAACATTTTTTGATAAACGCACAAACAAATTTTATGTAGCGCTTGCAAAATAAACGTAAAGCTGTATCTCCGCAAATCTTAATTGTATTCAAACCAAACTTGGTACATGTCATCACAAGCATGACCTGAGGCTACATGCTGCGTTTCGGCGCAGCACCACCTACTGGTCCAGAGATAAATAAAAATGGCTATTTTTGTTTATATCTTATGAACGGTTTGTCCAAAAATCATAAACTGCATCAACTGCACCACCTATTTGTCAAAAGTGATAATCAATTAAATCATATTTTTAGTTAATGTTTATGATTTTTCATCCATTTGCCTAAATTCATCTTTACATGTCTTTAAGTGCTATTTGCTGCAGTTGGTCTGACCATTCCAGCCATGTTGGCATGTCTTGTCATCATCTTTGTGCTTGGCCCCGGTAATGGCTGCTTGCAGCTATATTTAGGGGCCAAGCACCGAAGGTGCGGAGGCACCTATTGTGTCTGTTCCGGTTCTTATTATTAGGGGCCAAGCACCGAAGGTGCGGAGGCACCTATTGTATCTGTTCCGGTTCTTATTATTCTTCTTCTTCTTCTTCTTCTTCCGACTGGGCGTCTATGGCAGCCCATAGAAGCGTATGCGGGAAAGTTGTAACGGTTTGACATTCTGATAGAGGACAGTCCCAACATCAAATTGACCAATTTTGGTATCTCTAACTCATTCCCTCTAGCGCCACCACCTGTCCAAAGTTTCAAAAATATTATGCTAATAACTTTTGAACCGTAAGGCCTATCAACAAAATTCTTTTTTCCTCTGATTCCTGAGCTCATGACGATTCGATTGCACCCTATGACGTCATTTTCCGTCATAAAAAATTTTCCGCCATTTTGAATTGTCCAAAAAACCTACTTTTGCGAACTCGTCCTAGACGGTTTGTCCGATTTTCACCAAAATTGCACCACATCATCTTCAAGCAGTGCCAACAAAAAGTTATGGAAATCAAGTTGATTCGTCAAATCGTTCTCGAAAAACGCACAATCAAATTTTACGTAGAGCTTGCAAAAACAAACGTAAGTCTGTATCTCCGCAACGCTTAATTGTATTCAGACCAAACTTGGTACATGTCATCACAAGCATGACCTGAGGCTACATGCTGTGTTTCGGCGCAGCGCCACCTACTGGTCCGGAGATACAGAAAATAGCTATTTTTGTTTATAACTTCTGAACGGTTTGTCCAAAAATCATAAAAGTGGTCTTGTTACATTCAGGGCATCATGCCGAGTCGACTGATATCCAATTTTCTCAGATCGGCCATTTTGGCTGTCGGCCAATTTGAATTAAGTGCTAAAATGCTGTATTTTTTGAACGCATGAATGAATTGTTACAAAACTCGGTATGGGTCATCAGTAAGATGCCCTGAAGGAGCCAGAGAAGTTTCGAAACAGCGCCACCTAGTTATTATTGTTATTCTTCTTCTGACTGGGCGTCTATGGCAGCCCATAGAAGCGTATGCGGGAAAGTTGTAACGGTCTGACGTTCTGATAGAGGACAGTCCCAACATCAAATACACCAATTTTAGTGTCTCTAACTCATTCCCTCTAGCGCCACCACCTGTCCAAATTTTCAAAAATATTATGCTAATAACTTTTGAACTGTAAGGCCTATCAACAAAATTCTTTTTTCCTCTGATTCCTGAGCTCATGACGATTCGATTGCACCCTATGACGTCATTTTCCGTCATAAAAAATTTTCCGCCATTTTGAATTGTCCAAAAAACCTACTTTTGCGAACTCGTCCTAGACGGTTTGTCCGATTTTCACCAAAATTGCACCAGATCATCTTCAAGCAGTGCCAACAAAAAGTTATGGAAATCAAGTTGATTCGTCAAACCGTTTTCGAAAAACGCACAATCAAATTTTACGTAGAGCTTGCAAAAACAAACGTAAGGCTGTATCTCCGCAACGCTTAATTGTATTCAGACCAAACTTGGTACATGTTATCACAAATATGACCTGAGGCTACATGCTGCGTTTCGGCGCAGCGCCACCTACTGATCCGGAGATATAAAAAATGGATATTTTTGTTTTTAACTTCTGAACGGTTTGTCCAAAAATCATAAAAGTGGTCTCGTTAGATTCAGGGCATCATGCCGAGTCAACTGATATCCAATTTTCTCAGATCGGCCATTTTGGCTGTCGGCCATTTTGAATTATGTGCTAAAATACTGTATTTTTTGAACGCATGAATGAATTGTTACAAAACTCAGTATGGGTCATCAGTACGATGCCCTGAAGGAGCCAGAGAACTTTCGAAACAGCGCCACCTAGTGCTAAAATTACATTTTTAAATGCTTATAACTCTGGCTGGGGTTGACTTGTTTTCACGGGAGTCATATTATTAGATTCCTGAATCCTTGCCGAGTCCAACGATACCAGACTTGCCAGGTTTCGGCATATGGTTTGTGCAGCGTTGTAATTTAGCGCTTAAAAAACATTTGCAAATATCTTCGAAACCGCTTGTCCGATCGAGACAAAACCACCATCAGATGTTTGGAAACAGGTCGCTGGCAACATGCCAATGCCCAAATCTCAAAATATTGATAGTAAGGGGTAGTAAAATCCAATCAAAATCACATGTCAGTTATTTTTGACCTGTTTTTTCACATAAATGTCTATAACTCCGAAGCAAATTGAGATATTTTCACCAAAATTGACATACACATGTATGAGCTCACTCAGAGGACACATATGGAAATTGTGGTATTGTGCCACTTGGTGGCGCTATAAAAGAACAAAACATGAAATTACCATTGACTTAAATACAGTATTGTGATAAAAATGCTATACTTAACGAATGCATTGGTGTAACATTTTGAAACTCAGAATGTGCCATCAGCAGCATGTCCTGAAGGTACTCAAAATATTTTGAGACAGCACCACCTTTTGGTCAAAAGTTATAACTAAATGTCCCAAAATGCTAATAACATTTGTATAAATTTACCTATTGTAATCACACTGTTCTCAATTGATTCTTTGGGTTTTGCCAAAAACATAGATAACATTTTTCCCATAATCAGCCAAACTTCCTGTCCGCCATCTTGATTTTCATTCAATGCCTACATTTTCAAACTCCTCCTAGACTGTTAGGGTTATGGTTTTCACCAAAATCAAATCGTATCATCTCCAGAACATGCCAACTACAATTTATGGATTTTGTGACGATAGACAAAACTGTTTTTGTAAACTGCCAGATCAAAGCTTACGCATGCTGCCAAAATTACCATTCAGGCTTTATCTCTGCATTGCCTTGATATATTGACACCAAACTTTATATGTCTCATTGTCACCTCACTCTGACCACACCACATACATTTCATAACTGCACCACCTATTTGTCAAAAGTGATAATTAAATCATATTTTTAGTTAATGTATGATTTTTCATCCATTTGCCTAAATTCATCTTTACATGTCTTTAATTGCTACTTGCTGCAGTTGGTCTGACCATTCCAGCCATGTTGGCATGTCTTGTCATCTTCTTTGCGCTTGGCCCCGGTAATGGCTGCTTTGCAGCTATATTTATTATTGTTATTCTTCTTCTGACTGGGCGTCTATGGCAGCCCATAGAAGCGTATGCGGGAAAGTTGTAACGGTCTGACATTCTGATAGAGGACAGTCCCAACATCAAATAGACCAATTTTGGTGTCTCTAACTCATTCCCTCTAGCGCCACCACCTGTCCAAAATTTCAAAAATATTATGCTAATAACTTTTGAACCGTAAGGCCTATCAACAAAATTCTTTTTTCCTCTGATTCCTGAGCTCATGCCGATTCGATTGCACCATATTATGTCATTTTCCGTCATAAAAAAATTTCCGCCATTTTGAATTGTCCAAAAAACCTACTTTTGCAAACTCGTCCTAGACGGCTTGTCCAATTTTCACCAAAATTGCACCAGATCATCTTCAAGCAGTGCCGACAAAAACTTATGGAATTCAAGTTGATTCGTCAAACCGTTTCGATAAACGCACAAACAAATTTTAAGTAGCACTTGCAAAAACAAATGTAAGGCTGTATCTAAGCAACGCTTAATTGTATTCAGAGCAAACTTGGTACATGTCATCACAAGCATGACATGAGGCTACATGCTGCGTTTCGGTGCAGCGCCACCTACTGGTCCGGAGATACAAAAAATGGCTATTTTTGTTTATAACTTATGAACGGTTTGTCCAAAAATCATAAAAGTGGTCTTGTTACATTCAGGGCATCATGCCGAGTCGACTGATATCCAATTTTCTCAGATCGGCCATTTTGGCTGTCGGCCAATTTGAATTAAGTGCTAAAATGTTGTATTTTTTGAACGCATGAATGAATTGTTACAAAACTCGGTATGGGTCATCAGTACGATGCCCTGAAGGAGCCAGAGAAGTTTCGAAACAGCGCCACCTAGTTATTATTGTTATTCTTCTTCTGACTGGGCGTCTATGGCAGCCCATAGAAGCGTATGCGGGAAAGTTGTAACGGTCTGACATTCTGATAGAGGACAGTCCCAACATCAAATACACCAATTTTGGTGTCTCTAACTCATTCCCTCTAGCGCCACCACCTGTCCAAATTTTCAAAAATATTATGCTAATAACTTTTGAACCGTAAGGCCTATCAACAAAATTCTTTTTTCCTCTGATTTCTGAGCTCATGCCGATTCGATTGCACCCTATGACGTCATTTTCTCAGATCGGCATTTTCGATTATGTGCTAAAATGCTGTATTTTTTTGAACGCATGAATTAATTATTACAAAACTCGGTATGGGTTCTCAGTATGATGCCCTGAAGGAGCCAGAGAAGTTTCAAAACAGCGCAACCTAGTGGTAAAATAACATTTTCAAATGCTTATAACTCTGGCTGGGGTTGACTTATTTTTACGGGAGTCATATTATTAGACTCCTGAATCCTTGCCGAGTCCAATGATAACAGACTTGCCAGGTTTCGGCATATGGTTTGTGCAGCGTTGTAATTTAGCGATTAAAAAACATTTGCGGATATCTTCGAAACCGCTAGTCTGATTGAGACGAAACCACCGTCAGAAGTTTAGAAACATAGGTCGCTGACAATATGTCAATGCCCAAATCTCAAAATATTGATAGTAAGGTGTAGTAAAATCCAATCAAAGTCACATGTCTGTCATTTTGATCTGTTTTTTTCACATAAATGTCTATAACTCCAAAGCAAATTGAGATATTTTCACCAAAATTGACACACACATGTATGGGCTCACTCAGAGGACACATAAAAAATGGTGGTATTGTGCCACTTGTTGGCCCTATAATAGAACAAAACACAAAATTACCATTGACTTATACAATTTTGTGATTAAAATGCTATACTTAACGAATGCATTGGTGTAACATTACAAAACTCATCATGCCATCAGCAGCATGTCCTGAAGGTACTCAAAGTATTTTGAGACAGCGCCACCTTTTAGTCAAAAGTTATAACTAAATTTCCAAAAATGCTAATAACATTTGTATAAATTTACCTATTGTAATAACACTGTTCTCAATTGATTCTTTGGGGTTTGCCAAAAACATAGATAACAATTTTCCCATAATGAGCCAAACTTCCTGTCCGCTATCTTGATTTTCATTCAATGCCTACTTTTTCAAACTCCTCCTAGACCGTTAGGGTTATGGTTTTCAGCAAAATCGAATCGTATCATCTCCAGACCACGCCAACTACAATTTCTGGATTTCATGACGATAGACAAAACTGTTTTTGTAAACTGCCGGATCAAATCCTATGCATGCTGCCAAAATTACTATACAGGCTCTGCAATGCCTTGACATTTTGACACCAAACTTTATTTGTCTCATTGTCACCTCACTCTGACCACACCACATACATTTCATAACTGCACCACCTATTTGTCGAAAGTGTTAATCAATTAAATCACATTTTTAATTAATGTATATGATTTTTCATCCATTTGCCTAAATTCATCTTTAAATGACTTTAATTGCTACTTGCTGCAGTTGGTCTGACCATTCCAGCCATGTTGGCATGTCTTGTCATCTTCTTTGCGCTTGGCCCCGGTAATGGCTGCTTGCAGCTATATTTCCTTTTGGTACCAGTAGTTGTGCAGAAATTACATACTTCACCTTATAGGCTTGTGAAACTTCAATCAGAGTAATAACTGGATGGTTGTTGTTATGACAAGGTGTAGTTAAATACACACATTATGATTATTGTTCTAATTAGTGGTGCTTTATTTATACTGTACACAATACTGTGCAAATGTTTTAATCACTTGAGATGTTTCACAGATGCATTTGTCTTAAGATTGTTATTTATAACTTAAACTTTAGTGTGTCAATAAGAATTATTAATTTTAGACTCCCAAACATTCCTTTTGCAAATATAATAGAATTGAATTTCTGGGAGTCCTGCAACAGATTGTATGGCCCCCTCAGAGCTCCCCACTGAACATATAGTAAGTCTGGGAGTACATGAAGCGACAGAAGCAATTGAGACATAAATAGATAGAAGAACTGGCAAATTCTCCAAGAAGCTTGGAGCATCCTATCTGCCAACAACCCAGAAAAACTGTGTTCAGATGACCTATGAGAATTAGTGCTGTTTTGAAGGCAAAGGTGGTCACTCCAAATATTGATTTCTCTTGTTTTATGTTTACTGGACTTTGTATGACATTCATTGATAAATTTAAATAATTTTTCAAGTACCTACAACCTTTGCCCAGTACTTTATATAAAAAGAAAATCATAAAATAAGTATTTTTGCAAGAATCTGTTTTGTTAAAAAATTACATCATCTCATTATTTGGCAACAGGCTGCTGAGGACAATAAATCCAATGAGAATTGTATTTCTTACTTGCACATATTTATTCCTCAAAAATACAAAAAAAAAAAAAAAAATAGTCATTGGAACCATTAAGGAAACATAAACATTAAGAAAAATCTGAATCTAACTTTGAATAGTTACATTTCTTATGATTTTTTAACAGAAAACTAACTGGCGACCACTTAAAACGTCTCGGGTTACGTATGTAACCCTTGTTCCCTGAAAAAAGCGGAACGAGATGCTGCGCTGAAGAACGCTATGGGGACAATCCTAATTGTGACCGAGCTGTGAATATGTGTGTAACACGTCAATGAACATTGACCGGAATTTATAGCCTCAGCTGATGAAATCATTAGATGCACCTGTGGCCAGGCTATAAATGGATGCGCCACCAGGTGTCGTCAGATACTTCTTTTTGAAGAGCAGTCCTGAGGCATTCCAGTGCGGCAAAGCAGCGCAGCATCTCGTTCTGCTTTTTTCAGGGAACAAGGGTTACATACGTAACCCGAGACGTACCCTTTACAAAAAGCTACACTAGGATGCTGCGCTGAAGAGCGCTATGGGGATGAGAATACCCACGCCGCCGCACTGTGGTTGTCCGGACCCTTTATGGTTGAGTAGTGTGCTCACAAGAGCGTGAGAGGCCTCAGACATGAGCTTGAGATGTTGACTCAAGGACATAAGAGTGGCAAGAACATCCAAACTTATAAGAATCTAATGAATATGTGCGGAGAGGACCAACCTGCCGAATCACAAATCAACTGCAGAGGGAGACCTCTAGCCAAGGCTTTAAAGGAGGAGAGTCCTCTCATAGAGTGCACCCTAAAACCTACTGGCGAAGCTTGACCGCGTGCCTTGTAGGCCCAGGCAGTAATGCCCTTCACCCAAAAGTGACATAGTCTGCCAGGAGGCAACCGCTACCTGGTCACAGCTTACAAGGGAAGAATTGCTGCCCTGACTTCGTGCCACTAGCAAATGCAGTGGACACAAATCTGAAGGGTACAGTCTTAACCGCTCCGGCATTATAAACGGCAGGGAGCAGAAGGCTTAGAGAGTAACCGGCCAAGGGTAGCGAAAGGCACCTTGGGCAGGTAGTCAGGGTGAGGGTGCAAAGAATGCTTTTGGTCAGACCTGGGGCAAACTGTAAACAGCCCACAAAAAGAGACAGAGCCTGTAGGTACCCAAGTGTCCTTAGAAACGTAACTGTCATAAGAAAAGCCAGACGCTGACTATAGAGGTTCAAAAAAGGCTCAACCAGACCCTCAAGGACTACTGCTAAGTCATATGAAGAGGTCCTTCGCATGGCTCCCAAATGAAGCACACAAGTAGAGGATGCCTCTTAAAGGGCACCCCTTCCATCAAGGCGTGGCAAGCCGAAATGGAGGCCACATAGAACCTGGAAGTGGAGGGGCATGTGCCTGCTGACAGTTCTTCCTACAGAAAAGCCAGAACTGAAGCGAAGCGGTTCTGCAATATGAACTTAGTAGAGGGAAATGCATACAGGCGCATTCTGGGCCATGTATGTGCTACCGCATTCAACCCCCTGGGGGGGGGGGGGGGGGGGGGCTGGGTGACTCGGGGAGAAGTAGAGGAGACATTGCACTGTTCATAGAGGCGAAGAGGTCCTCTTCTGCCCTTTAAAATCTACCCAGATCTTCTCCAACTGGAGGGAGCCCTAGCACTTAAAATGTCCTTGATAACCTCAGGAGAAACCCCTGTGCACCTCAGTTGGTACCCAACAGGGGCCAAGCATGAAATGTTCCACAATTCTGGCCAGGGATGAAATACAGTCCCCTGTGCCTGAGAAAGAAGGTCCTTCCTGTTCGGAACCCCCGAGGCGGGCCGTCGAGGGGAGAATTTAACTCTGAGAACCATACTCTGTTCAGCCAGCGTGGCCCTATCAGAAGGAGGCAAGACCCTTGCTGGCAAACCTTGCCAAGACTCCCGGGAGCAGAAAAACCAGGGAAAAAAACACATACCAAGGGGTCTGGGTGACTTAGGGAGAAGTAGAGGAGACAATGCGCTATCATAGAGGTGAAGAGGTCCAGGGATATAATCTGCTCTGAGTAACAGGAGCTGCCCTGGACCCCGAGGAGAATCCGACGCATCAGGAGTACAGCTGACAAGAACGTGGATCTCCCTGATGTTTTATGTAAGAGGCTACCGCTGTATTGCCCACCCGCACCAAGACATGGCAGCCTCAGGAGGAAGTATTTCGGGGCCAGAAATACAGCCATCAATTTGAGACAGTGACTGTGACAACCAAGCTGACGACACTCCTATCCCCTTAAGCTGGACGACCACTTAAGGCCGCTACCCAGCCCATCAGGGAGGCATCTGTCATTAGCAGCCTGCGACGACAAGATGCACCTAGAGTGGGACTCAAGGTAAGAAACCGGGGTCTGAACCACATAGAAAGGTAACGAAGCCCGTGGTGCGTAACCCTTATCAGCCTAGGGGATTCGGCCCTTGGAAGGAATCCTCTGGCTTTGAGCCACAACAAAACTATCTCACGTGCAGAAGGTCCAGAGGGATTACCGAGGACGCAGTCACCTGAGACCTAGTACAAATTTGACCTAGCCTGATTTTGCTCAGAGTATTCTGAATGGACTCGATTCTAGTGGGAGACAGATGTGCCTGCATTGTGATCGAACTCCATACCCAATAGACAGCGTTCTGAGTGGGAGAGAGGACGCTTTTCTTGGTGTTGAGCCTCAACCCCAGAGAAACTAGATGAGCTAAGACGTTATCCCTGTGCTGAACTGCCAGTCGCTGTTACTGCGCTATGATCATCTAGTCGTCTATATAATTCAAAATGCAGATGCCTCGGAGTCACAAAGGAGCCGGCGCTGCATCCTGCATTTATGAATGTGCAGGTTAAGAGGGCTAGGCCGAATGGAAGAACCAGATACTGGAAAGCTTTGCCCCCGAAAGCGAACCTCAGGAGCTTCCTGTCTTGTGTCAAAACTACTAAACGAAGAAGTAAAGAAGTGCATCATAAGATCAATGGTGACCAGCCAAACGTGATGTTGGGCTTGTGACACGATCGTCTTGATAGACAGATCTTGGACTTGAACACCCAGACAGGGCAGTTCGAGCTTTGAGATCTAAAGCCAGATGCAAACCCTCACCCTCCATGGGAACCAGGAAGCACTCAGTGTAAAATCTTGACTCTCTCTCTGGAAGCGGAACACGTTCTATGGCCCCTTTAACCAGGAGATTTGACAGTTTTTTGTTTTTTTTCTCTTTTCACAGTAGACATGACTGATCCGGTTTATGGTAGTGGAAACCACGCCATTGAAACATGGAAGGAGGCAAGTGAATACTGTTCTTAGGACCCACAAAGAAATACATATATATCTGGCAGAAGTTTCTATGCTGCCAGGTTCTCTGAGATGGGTTTAAATCTTTAACACTTCCTGTTGAGGGGGTGTCGAGTGTTTCACGTCCTGGATAAAATGCAGGGAGCAGCAAAACACCAAACTATTTGATGGGAGCCTCTACCACCCGAAACAAATATAGAAATCAAGGTCCTGAGGTCTTGCTTTGGGGGCTGCCCAGGGTGATGAGACTTTCCCCAATCCCTGGGAGGAGGAGCACGACTCGCCACGCTTTGCTTTTGAGCCTCCCTTCTAACAGGACCGAGGCGGGTCTGGGGGGCTGAAGGAACCGCCCCCAGAGTGCGGCGAGGGAGGAAGCACCCGAAGGCTTCCTCGTGGCTTTTTGCCTCCTGGAACCTGGAGATGACCGAGCTCATGGCGTCTCCAAATAGACCAGTGGGCAAAACCGGGGCATCAAGAAGGAAAATTCTATCCTTATCCTTAACCGAAAGGTTAAGCCAAAGGTGTCTCTCCGCGCTGACCAAGGCAGACGTAGACCGACCAATAGCACGGGCTGTTTGCTTGGTCGCGCGGAGAGAAAGATCTGTCGCTTGATGAAGCTCAGAAAAAGCTTGCTCATCGAGCGCAGCACCCGCACTCAGGTCATCCAGCAGGTCAGCCTGGTACACCTGTAATATAGCCTTAGTGTGCAGAGCAGCACCAGCCTGACCTGCTGCTTGATAAGCCCTTCCCACTAAAGCAGAGGTTACCCTACAAGGCTTTGAGGGGAGAGAGGGCTTTTTCAGAGATGATGCCGAGCCCGGTGAGAGATAGCCCGCAAGCGTCTCTTCAACAGGTGGCATCACTGAATATCCCCGTGCCTCAGCACCCATAATAGTCGAATATAAAGACGTCGAGGGTACATGCACACGGGAAGAATACAGGTTCCTCCATGAGCGAGAAAGCTCCTCATGGATGTTATCAAAGAAGTGGAGGGACTGATGAGGCGTTCCCTTCCCCTGTTCTCTAGACAAAAATCTATACCCCAACTTGGAGGGTTTGGGGGTCTCTTTTTGGCGCGACCTGTCCAACTGGAGTCTGGCCACTGCCCGAGTAACCACATCGAGCAATTCCTCCGTAGATTTTTTATCGCGGACGGAAAGCTCGGAGGCGGGCAGAGATTCGAGGTCCCCCTCATGAACCGAAGAGGCGTCAGAACGCGCTTCGAGAACATGGGAAGGACCAGCTGGGTCTGGAGAGAGAGCGAGAGAAAGGGACGAACCCATCTCTTGCTCCTCAGCCAAATCCATGCGAGAGCCCCACGAATGAAGCGTGAGTGCTGACTCCTGGAAGCAAGCGAGACGAACGCGAAGCACTTTGCCCGAAAGCAGATCGCAGTGCTCACACCTGCCTCGCTCCAACACGAGAGCCACGTGCTCTTCCCCAAACAAATAGAGCAAAACTGATGCGTGTCCCATGCGGCTATAAAGCATAAACAAGGGAACACGCATCGCCTGCCCTGGTTTTCGGTCATTCCCGCTTTAACTCTAAAATATATATATATATTTTTACAATAGAGGATGGAGAAAAGGTTCACTGCACACTGCCTAACCAAATTCTAAATCCTAGCAGAGGGAAGAAAGTTTTGGCAGGCTTGTGAAACACACACACACACAGAATCGCTCTGAAAAAAGAGGATCTAATGACACCTGGTGACACATCCATTTATAGCCTGGTCACAGGTGCATCTAATGATTTCATCAGCCGAGGCTATAAATTCCGGTCAATGTTCATTGATGTGTTACACACATATTCACAGCTCAGTCACAATTAGGATTGTCCCCATAGCGCTCTTCAGCGCAGCATCCTACTGTAGCTTTTTATAAAGGGAACACCTTAGCATTTTAGCATTTTTTTTTTTTTTTTATAAGAAAATATTTTTTTTTTAGAAATGTTAAAAATCCTTGTTTTGAGGCACTCAAACCACTCTCTTCACAAATGAACCTGATATTTTGAAGACATCTTCAGTTCTTCAAATTTCGACCTAACCACAAAACAGTTAGTTTGCAAGATCATCATGAGACATGATAATACAGTGACACATGGTAGCTTCTAGCGTACTAAGACCATAACACACTGCCAGCTTTAATCATTCACAAAGTTTAGAGCTCTGAGTGATAGGAACTGGGAGGCCATTGATTGGTCGGAAGATAGATGCGGCCATTATGGAATATTCTGTGTCAGGGAAACAGGGCCCTAATTACACTAACACAGTAAATGGGCTTCTTGTGTTGTGTGAGCTTGGCAGCTTTTTATGCTAAATCACATTATGTGCAGCATATTTAGCAGACAACATCAATCTGATCGTTACAGAGCCGAAGATGGATCAAGAGCTAATGGCTTTTTGACAGAGTGCATGATTGGCTCTGTGTATTAAGTTCAGAGAGTGCATGGCCTTTGTCTGGTGACTGCATAAGAGTCTGCTTTCCACTGCTCTGTGCTCTTTCTAAAGACGTTAGCATATACATTTGTAGAGCTTAGACAGACAGCTCAAAAGGGGATAGATGCAAAATGTTATAAATATGTTAATAATGTTAATGAAGTATTGTTGTGTTTAAAGCTGAAGTTTATAATTTCTGCAGCACTACAGAACTGTAAAAATAGCACCACTCTCCCATGCCCATTTAACATTGGTCAAGCCAATGTTGCTGTGACTGGCTTAATGGGCCACTCAAACAAACAGACACATTTTTGATAGTGCCACAGTGTTACACTTTTAGGTGAAATCCACAAATGCCATTCTTATACTAAACTTTGCATATTAAGATGTGAAATGAGAAAGAATTTTAACATTAAAAAACAAAAATCTGATCCAATTGTCTATATCCATGACCTATGGGGTGCACAGTATGTAACAGTATGAGATTTTCACCATATGACAAAAGGTACAAATATCACAGAATAAGGTACAGTGCTAATATTAATATAAGGTAAAATAATGAAACAGTATTGTTATACCATTTTATTTATATTATAATTTTGATATTATGTAAAATATGATTTTTTTTCAGTACTTTCAATTTTCTGCTATCACTGTCCATTTCCTGTGTGCTTATAGTTAAAACACTTTTAAAACCTGTTTTCTTTTTTCAAAAAAATTATTTTTTGCAGATTAAACATTATTGGTAACAGTAAACTCACTGTAAACTCACTGTATGCATAATATTGCACTGCACTTAAGCAAATAAATGCATTAACAAACAGTTAGCATGTGGTGACGCTGCATACAATCGCTTAAATTATTATTTTCTTTGTGAATGTGAAAGAAAGCAGAATCAATGTTAGTCTACCTATAAACCAAATGAGTCATTGCAAATCTTTTAAAACTGTATTTTGTCTTGTATTTTTTAAGTGTGGTGGTCTATCATATATTTTAGAACTTTAAGCCTCTATGCTTATTTTAACTTGCATTCATCTCTACAAATTGGTGGTCATGGGTGCTCATGGGGAACATTGTTGGTGCCTCATGAGTCTTTTAAATGCCCAAGAAAGTCCCACACCATGGACTTCAGCTGCGTGGGTGGTAAAGCCTGGTGAATTTCAGGCTCCTACACTGAGGTGTGAAGCGCTCTCCTGCCTGCAGTTTGTGAAAGTGACTGAAATTGAATGAAAGGGAGAAAGAAATTCTCTAATTTAAATGAAATTTACAGTGGGAAACGTTTACTTAAATTTTAGAATAATGTAGAAAAAAAATCCTTAATTTATATTCATGTAATACCATGAATGAGAAAATCAATGGTATGATAACAGCCTGTTTCTAAAACAGCAAGATACTGTGAAACTGTTACATCCCTAATGACCCATTGGTTCTCTGTTTTTTTGAGTGTCGTTGTTGCACCCAAAAAAGTGGGCGAGGCTCCTTCACCAGGAATGATCATAGTTTTTGCCTCTGCTTCCGTCCCAATAGATACTGCTGCATCCTCAGGTGGGACGCCAGTCAACAGTTGTATCGGAGGTATCTGCAGGTGATATGGTCGATTGCACAGAGTCTGCCACAGGTGAGCTGCATATAATCAGGCCTAGTTGAAAATACAGCAGAATATACAGATAAAATGCATTTTTTTTTATCACACATATACTTTTATGAAGCAACATAAAATAATGGGTGAACTTCTCACCCAATGTTTAAAAAAAAATTATAAATATGCTCCAAGTTGTACATTCTCTGATGACATGTAAACAACACTTTCTGTTCAGTAAATCTGACTTAATCCAGACTATTTAAACAGTTTGTTGCTACACTTTGGGGTTCGGCTTCGGTGCAAATTAATTACTATTTCAATGTCATTGCGATCCACTAAATCATGTTTGTAATAAATTGCAATATATAATTTCCGATAAACATTTTATAATTTAAGAGCATTATGAAAGGAAATAACCAGTGGTAACTGTTTTCAGTATAGAATTATTTTCAGTATAGAATGTATATGAATCAGAAACACTGTCAGTGTGAAAGCGCAATACGAGCCTGCTGTTAAGTAACACAACAACACTGCTTTCTTGCTGCTTATGCAAGCGGTGTGAAACAGGCCTTCATCATATGAAGTGAAATTAAGACTACATCTGCAGATTCAGTTCAACCCTATTCTCTGAAAAAAAATATAAAAAGACAATAATTAAGTCTTTTTTTTATTTTTAAACCATATTTTTTAATGCTTGTATTACAGACCCAACTACATTTACACACATCTTCCAGCATGATTTTTTGTGATTAAAATGTTTTATTGATTCATCTATTAAACAAAGAAAGGCAAAACATATACAAACAGAATCAATATTTAACCCCCACTATCACACATTATCCACTAAACCTCTCTCTCCACTGTCCCTCTCTGAAAGCCCTCCAAATAAGCCAGATATGTGCCCCATTTCCCCACAAACAAGTAAACAACTAAATTCCCCAGTCTTCTGGATAACCCCCCTTCAAAAGCTGAACTACTACTCCCCAAAACAGAGCAGGTGATGCAACTGTAAATTATAAAAGAACTGAGATCTGGGAATCCCAAAATGTTTTACCAAATTTTCAAAGGATCTCAACAGTCCACTCACATATAGGTCACTGAGTGTAGTAACCCCCCTCATGATCCACTCTGACCAGCAAAAAGGGGACTTATTAATACATAATTTGGGGTTCAGCCATATGCTCGAGGCAACATTTAAATACATGTCCGAATTAAACACTCTGGACACTTTTGTCCACACAGAGTGCAAATGCAAGACAGCAGGTTGTAAATTAATTTCTCCGGTTAGTTTGATAGAAAGGCTTTGGAATGGCAAAATAGGGTCAAGAACTTCCTGTTCAATATAAAAGAAGGCAGGGGCTCTTTCAGGTGGAGGAGACCAATGAGCTAAATGTCTAAGACCAAATGCATAATGATAAAACAAAATCTTGGGTAGGCCTAGCCCACCTTTGTCAATCGTTCTATGTAATTTATTGAAATGTAATCTGGGATGCTTACTTTTCCAAATGAAGGACTTAGCTATGCTATCAAATTGCTTGAAATAAGAAAGGGATACATCTACAGGTAGAGATTTTAACAGGTAGTTAAATTTTGGAATACATTTTATTTTAATAACATTAACCTTCCCATTCATAGATAAATGTAATGAAGCCCACCTGCCCACATCGTTCAAAAACCTTTTTATTAAGGGGTCAAAATGAATTCTAACTAAATCACACAAATTTGCTGGGAATAAAATGCCCAAATGCTTAATGCCCTGTTTGTGCCAATGAAAGACTCCCGGCTGAATACCTGTTACTTGGGCAGTATGCTGTCAGAGCCAAAGCTTCAGATTTAGATCAGTTGACTCTTTCTAAAGGAATTAATAATTCTGTGAAGGCAAGGCACAAGTGGGGTCAGAGACGAATAATAATATATCATCTGCGTAAAGCAATAGCTTATGCACCATACCTCCTGCCACCACCCCTGGAAATCCTTGAACTTTCTTATTGCAGCTGCTAATGGTTCCAGGGTAAGACAGAACAATAACGGGGAAAGAGGGCAACCCTGCCGGGTGCCCCTATCTAGAGTAAAATAATCAGAAATTAATTAATTTGTTTGTACAGCCTCTATCGATTGTCTATTAAGTAACTTAATCCATCAAATAAAGGTATTCCCAAATCTGTATATGTCCAAAATCTTACAAAATTCCAGAATTTTACAAAATTCTAACATCTAGATTGATCAGGGAAATTGGACGGTAACACTTACACTCACTTGGATCTTTGTCCTTTTTAAGAATCAGAATGATCTGAGCTTGTGTCATGGTTGGCAGAAGCTTTTCAGTCTTAAGTGATTCTGTATAAACGTCTAACAAAAGTGGAGCCAGTTCTGAAGCATAAGATCTAAAAAACTCAGCGGCAAAGCCATCTGGCCCTTGGAGACTTGCCTGTAGGCAAGGCCTTGATTACCTCTGCAAGCTCCTCCAAGGTTATCTCAGAATCAAGAGAATTTATTTGCTCAGTCATCAGTTTAGTCATCTAATGGTTCCACAAAGTCTCTAATATCATCAACGGTGGATGAAGATGTGAAACTATAAAGATCAAGATAAAATTATTTAAAAGCATTATTAATATCAGTGGCCGAGGTAAATTAAATAAAATGATAAAGACCACATTCCAACATTAGTGCAACAGTCAAACCCAGAACATCCCCCAGAACAAAAAAAACAACAACAGAAAAAACAGAAACGTGCGCATTAACCAGCATGACAGAAACAAACGGTGTCCATCCCTTTAAACTCAAAAAGTCCATGTACGCCTACAAGTGTCCCCTGTGACAACTTGCTCAGGTCCAGCTCTTCTATACAAATTTTGTGAGACAGCATTACATAACAGAAGAAAATCTGTTAATAAAACAAACTCCAGCCACTAGGCAGAATAAACACAAAGAACGTGTAGATTCATTCACAAATGAATGTTCAGTGAGCCTGCTGTTACACAAGTGCAGCAGATGACTTAATTATTCCAATGTCCTTCATAAAATACTTCACAAAACAAACTCCAATCAATAGCAGACACAAGCACAAAGAACGAGCACATTCATCCACAACTGTCCTGAAGGAGTGATATTCCACAAAACAAACTCCAGCTGCCAGGCAGAACCAGCACAAAAAGAAACAAAAAATGTGCCCAAATTCCTCGGACAATCAATTGTATGTTCAGTGAGTCAGTTCACTTGGAGGCCATGTGACACATTTACATTACATTTACATTTACGCATTTGGCAGATGCTTTTATCCAAAGCGACTTACAGAGCCCTTATTACAGGGACAATCCCCCCGGAGCAACCTGGAGTTAAGTGCCTTGCTCAAGGGGAAAATGGTGGTGGCCGTGGGGTTTGAACCAGCGACCTTCTGATTAGCAGCCCTGTGCTCTAGCCACTACGCCACCGCATGTAAATAGTCCTTAGTATCCATTCTCAATTGGGCTGAAAACATCAGTGCAACAGCAATCCTCTGTCGATGCAAGAGAATCTTGACCAACACAAATAGAAACAAATGGTCGCCCAGTCTCCTTAAAAAATCAAGTACATGTATAGCAAGTCAATCCACTTAGGGTCCAATTGAGAAACACCACATGGTTTACTCACCCATGAAAGGCCGTGCTTGCTTTGGGCACAGAAATATTTTGCTGCCATCCACTGCCACTGAGTATCTATTCTCAGTTTGGCTGGAAACATCAGTACAAAAGCGATCTTCCATTGATGTAAAAGTTTCTTGCATTCCTTGAATCGATCACGTTTCTTTCTTGTCGAATTTGCAAAGTCTGGGAACAAGAAAATGCTGTGATTCTTTCAAGAAAGCTTTCCTTTGCTCCTTGCCTCATGCGTCACAACATCTTTATCGGATGATCTCAGGATTTTGGCCAGATTTGTTCGGGGCCTGTCTCCCACTACGGATCTCCGACCCAGGACCCTGTTTTGGAAAAGGTCATGAGGCATCAGTGTATTACTCCCTGCTAATTCAGAGTCTGGGGGACAGAACTTCAACTTCTCTCAACAGATTATGGGAGGAAGATTTAAACGTGGTATTGGAGGAGGAAGTGTGCGCTAGGATTCTAAAAAACATCAAGTCTGCATCTAGAGATGCAATAGCCAATTTCGTCTCCATGGCAGTGATCGATCGACGTATTACAGCAAGATCCTCCATGTCTGCAACCAGCACTGCCGACATGCTTGACAGTTGATGCTGAATCTCTCCCACCGCACTATCCAAACCGAGTCCCTGGTCTGCGGCCTTGTCAGGAGTATCAGCTTGAGCACGTAAGCATCTTTTAATGTCTCCAGAGACCAAGAATTTTTAATTCTTTGACATAATGACTTCATAGGACAGGGTGTATCGCATCTCACCAGTTTATGACACCAAAAGTATTAAAAACTAGCAAAGTGCGCTGTAAAATGCACTGGTTCACATGTGTGAGTCTTAACATTTATTTGTCATAAAGCTGTGCCAGAAATCTCTGATTAGCCAAACAAATCAAACCAAAATGTTGTTCATTGCATTTCCTGTTCATCACAATTACTGTATATCAGACAGAATCAGAGCTGAAGTGATTTTGAATTAATTTATTGTAAATTATTTAGTGATGTTCGAGGAGATTTTCTCCTTTTCTTGGTGTTTATGTACTTGCAAATATGTATGCTCCTTTTGTGTTGTTTTGTGTTTTTATGATTCAAGAGGGTTTGGGCATGTGAACAGTGTGTGTTTCCATCATGCATACTTATTTGTGTGTGGGGCGATCAATCTTAACTTCCTTGCTTCTTTTGTCTCTGAACTAGTGAACTCTTAGGCCTGTATCTCATGCTTGTATTTTTAAGCTTGTCTGTGTCTCTATGGTTCTCCTGTGTGTGTGTGTGTGTGTGTGTGTGTGTGTGCGCACATGTTAGTGTAGGGATATTAGTGTATGCTGTTGTATTGTGCTGTGATATACTGTAATGTGAGTGAGAGAGAGGGTGCCTAGACCCTCACTAGCCCGAAACACTAACAGGGGCAAGATTAGATTTATTCAGGTATAATTACACATACACTAATCACAGTCTCACAGAGGTCTAATTAATTTATTGGTTGTTTTGAGTGTAAGAGCTGCTCTAATTCTTATTTTACATGAATGGTAACCCAAAGCAGAACTATCATTTATCTAAAGATACTTGGAAATATCAATGATAGTGAATAGAAATGGGTACTGTTGAGCTACTGCACAATTTGATTGTGTTTGAACAAGCTTTTAAAGTTTTTTAAGTGTCGGTTATGTAAATATGTTATGAAGCTGGTAATGTAACGCAAATGGTAAAATGTATATTAGTAAAAAAGATCTGTGGTAAACATTACTTGACAATGCACTGACATTTTGTTTTACAACATAAATGACACACTTTCTTACCCCAAATGTGAATTTTGAAGCCGCCGTGTGTTTAAAATAAAAAGCATCCAATTCAATATTGCTTAAAAATTCACGTTTTAGTTATGACTGTGTAATTTATGTACAAAACGTTCATGCATAGTCAAGTAATGTTTGCCACAGACCTTATTTAAACCAAGAAGTTGAAAACCCACATTATAAAAAAACCTGTGGCGAATTCTCTCCTGGGTTTTTGGACTACAAAATCTCTATTAGCGGCATAGATTTGTGAATATAACCGATAGTTCCAATATGCAACAATCGGCACTGATTAATCTGTAAAACCGATATATAGGTCTACCTCTAGTAGGTATAGTTATGTGATTCTATGAGACCAGGTTGCCTTCAGTGAACCTTTCAACACCTCTCACATAAGACATGTGTTACACAGAGTGTCACCTTAGGGTGTGTTATGAGGTTGCTAGGTAGCAAGAAAGCAGGAAATGTTACCAAGAACAAGTCTTGTTTTGTTTTTTGCCGGCACAACACTGTGTGATGATAAATTACCTCTTGTAAATCTTCCGTTAATCATTGGCTGCACTTCTAAAAGTCAGCATCAAATGGGGTTATAGGTGCTGTAAGTGATTTTTTTCATGGAAAGAACTAAACAAAACATTTTCCTACTCCCTGAAAGATAATAGTCACATTTACACATACAGCCATTTCCAGAAAATGACCTACAATTTCCAGTCTGTGAACATGGCCCTTTTGAATATACTGGTACATTTTGCTCTAGACAAAGTTGTATCATTACCTAAACATGTCCTTATTAAATATGTGTGAACAGCACATCTGGTACATTTACCAGTAAAAGCAACCCAACGATTTTCCTGTAATTTTCCTTTGTGACTGCACAAGACTCAGCCACTACAAATTTGTCCGCAGGCTGCGGTCTCTGATAGATATTCTCATAATATTGTAGTTGCAGTGAATTATAAGGCCTTATTCCATTTTTATGACATGTTGCTCATAATAGTTGTCAGTTGGAGGCGCTATTTTGCTGCTGTTGTTTTTTTAAAACTGTTTCTGCTCAATGTCGTCCTCAATAAAGCTCCTTTGGTATCTTTGGAGTGCACAGTTTTGGAAAGAGGGGGCATGGCTAATCTTACAACTCAGCTTCCAGAAATTCCAGAATGCTTGCAGCACCTTTCAGTTTGGAACTTGGGGCATTACTTTACAAAGCTTGACCTAGATACAACATAGGTTGGGGGTAATGCTGTTGCTTGACCCTTTATTCAGTAGTTTTTGTATTAGCTTAAAAAAATATTTTCTTCTGCAGTAGTTTAATTTTTTGGATCATGCTTAATAAAATAATATCACTGATGTGCTTGTCCCAGTAATTATTGCCTGCTTGAAGCAATATTAGTGTGTATATTTCAGTAATGAGTGTACTGGTTGCGTTCTCTGCAGGAGGAACCAGCATCAGTCTGCCATCTGTCCCTTCTTTATCCCCAATGACCCAGAGCTCCGCCCCCAGCATGAGGTCACACATCACTCCCTTTCTGCTTTACAATGATATTTTATGTTGGATTAGAAACAACCTACATTACACACGCACACACACACACACACACACACACACACACACACACACACACACATATTTACTATATATATATATATATATATATATATATATATATATATATATATATATATATATATATATATATATACACTCACCTGGGTGAGTGTATATATATATAAGGATTATTAGGAACACCTGTTCAATTTCTCATTAATGCAATTATCTAATCAACCAATCACATGGCAGTTGCTTCAATGCATTTAGGGGTGTGGTCCTGGTCAAGACAATCTCCTGAACTCTAAACTGAATGTCAGAATGGGAAAGAAAGGTGATTTAAGCAATTTTGAGCGTGGCATGGTTGTTGGTGCCAGACGGGCCGGTCTGAGTATTTCACAATCTGCTCAGTTACTGGGATTTTCACGCACAACCATTTCTAGGGTTTACAAAGAATGGTGAGAAAAGGGAAAAACATCCAGTATGCGGCAGTCCTGTGGGCGAAAATGCCTTGTTGATGCTAGAGGTCAGAGGAGAATGGGCTGATAGAAGAGCAACTTTGACTGAAATAACCACTCGTTACAACCGAGGTATGCAGCAAAGCATTTGTGAAGCCACAACATGCACAACCTTGAGGCGGATGGGCTACAACAGCAGAAGACCCCACCGGGTACCATTCATCTCCACTACAAATTGGAAAAAGAGGCTACAATTTGCAAGAGCTCACCAAAATTGGACAGTTGAAGACTGGAAAAATGTTGCCTGGTCTGATGAGTCTCGATTTCTGTTGAGACATTCAGATGGTAGAGTCAGAATTTGGCATAAGCAGAATGAGAACATGGATCCATCATGCCTTGTTACCACTGTGCAGGCTGGTGGTGGTGGTGTAATGGTGTGGGGGATGTTTTCTTGGCACACTTTAGGCCCCTCAGTGCCAATTGGGCATCGTTTAAATGCCACGGCCTACCTGAGCATTGTTTCTGACCATGTCCATCCCTTTATGGCCACCATGTACCCATCCTCTGATGGCTACTTCCAGCAGGATAATGCACCATGTCACAAAGCTCGAATCATTTCAAATTGGTTTCTTGAACATGACAATGAGTTCACTGTACTAAAATGGCCCCCACAGTCACCAGATCTCAACCCAATAGAGCATCTTTGGGATGTGGTGGAACAGGAGCTTCGTGCCCTGGATGTGCATCCCACAAATCTCCATCAACTGCAAGATGCTATCCTATCAATATGGGCCAACATTTCTAAAGAATGCTTTCAGCACCTTGTTGAATCAATGCCACGTAGAATTAAGGCAGTTCTGAAGGCGAAAGGGGGTCAAACACAGTATTAGTATGGTGTTCCTAATGATCCTTTAGGTGAGTGTATATATATATATATATATATATATATATATATATATATATATATATATATATATATATATATATATATATATATATATACATACATATATATATATATATATACATACATATATATACTGCTCTTCAAAATTTTGGGGTCACTTAACTGAAATGTTTCTCATGATCTTAAAAACCTTTTGTAGGTTTATATAGTTTAGAGGACTTTACTATTATTCTAAAATGTGAAAAAAAAAATATAAAAGAATAAGAAAGTGACCCTAGACCTTTGACCGGTAGTGTGTATATATATATATATATATATATATATATCACCTAAGATATAATAATAGCCGCTGTATTTGTAATTTAGCTAAAATTATTTCACGACTACTGTCTATTCATAAATATCATTATAAATATTTTAATAACATAATAAATTGATGACATTATGCCAAACATTTCATGTTTTAAAGTGTATGTCTGTTTGTTTCAGTATCTCCAATAGGTTGCGAGAGGAACATGCTCTGGAGAAGGCGGCTCATTTACTTTTTTATTTTTGTGGATTTTGCTTCATTCCTCTCATGCACACTGCTGGGCAGTCACGGGCAGGAGCTGCTCATTGAGGGCACATGTGAGCGTCGTTTCTGCTTTTTATGACTGAATTCAGTAGAGTTTTAAAGCTGCACTATGTGGTTTAATGCATAGTTTAAACACAATTTAGATTTTAAAAAAAATCTATTTTTAAAAAACTGGGGTTGGAGTAACTTATAATAAATATTAATGGGAACAGTTTTAAGGCCTGCACTCTGTTATGGTTTAAAGTAAGGTTTACATAAATAGAAATGTTCCATCATCCACAATACTGTATGACACAAAATTACCCACACTACCCTCTCTCAAGTATCTTTTAACTCCCTGATTAACAATAGCAATATTTTTTTTATTATAGCTTAGGGTTAGGGGTCAGCACACTAATAAGAGTGTTTGGGCTGTTGCTGCCACCCTCTAAAATAAATGCTGATTAATAGCTGGAGGATGACTGTAGAGAGACACTTAACACAAAGCTTCCTTCCTTCTTCTTCCTCCAGCTTCCTGTTTTGTACTCTCTCTTTCTCTCTTTCTCTGCATATGTAGTTCCCTATCAGTTTCCTAAAAGCTGAAGTTCAGATCAATAGAACATATGCTCACCATGTTTAGTATCATGTAACACAAAGCTTAAATATGTATTAGTTTATAGTAACATCATGTTGGTTCTTACTCTTTGTACCCAACAAGATGTGTCAGCAAGGTGTTCATTTTTGTGTCTATACAGTTGCCCTCGCCCTGAAATATTTGGACTGCTTTGCATTAAACATTTTTAAATCAAGTGATATTTTGCACAAACACACAATCAGATTTTTTTTTACAAAAAAAAGTTTGTTAGGATTAAATTATAAAACAATAGATTAAAAAATTAAGACAAAAAGCATTTTGACACTTAGTGATACTGGAAATCTGAAAAGATTACTGATAATGTACATGTGATTAACTTATCTGTTGTTACTCTGCTAGGACACTTGTGAAATTGAGGAGAAGTGACTTTATACATCAACTTAAAAAAACACATTCACACAGTTTAAGAGTAATTGCAAACAAATTTGAAAAGACAAGACAATAATAGCTTTTTACAATACACATTGTTTCAAAACAAAAAAGTGCCTTACAACCTTTAGAAAGCAAGCCAAAGGCAAAAATTACAAGGGAAAATGAAATACACCATATGTGGTGCTAATTTTATTGAGACGACCATCAGAGAATGCACCTTCTGTAAAACACTTCTAATACAAATGATTATTTTTCCTTAAAAGTTAAACTGATTGAGGAACCATGGATAACTACACAATCATCACCAATAATGTTTAAAAGTTAGCAATTGTAAATAAATTAAAATAAAAATGTAATAAAATTACTGGATGTAGTCTATGTATAAATATTAATGCCTTGCTTTATAATAAATCCTGTGTGTGTCTGTATCATGCAGGTTAAATGTGTATAAAATCCTGCAGTTCTGTGGTTGAACTGGTCATGTTGCTGTGTTCTCAGGTAATTCATCCCTCCATCTCTCCTCCAGTGTTTCTTTACTTTTCTTCCTCTCTCTATTCCTCTTATTCTCACCATGACAAATCCACCATTGCAGGTGTTATCTTCACAATGCCAGCCTGATTTCTGTCTTACCAAGCCCTGATTATAGACAAATGTGCAGAAAAATAGACAGTGAACCTTTCTTAATACTTTTGATATTAGTTCAAAGGTATGAATTTCTGATCCAGTGTTACGGTGTTGGTTATATCAGAGAGGATAATGCGGCATTGATAGCATTTTAAAATCTATCAGCCTCAGCATCAGGTGCTGTGTGCTTATGTTGCATACAGTATTTTAGGCAGGTAGAATGAAGGATTGATAGCAGAACTCTTGTGTGTGTGTCCGTGTTTGAGTCATGTGTGTGTGTGTGTGTGTGTGTGTGTCAGTGCTTATTAAGAGGTAGTCAGTGGCCTTGTGGTAGAGCCTGCTTTGTGTGTGTGTGTGTGTGTGTGTGTGTGTGTGTGTGTGTGTGTGATGGGGGGTAATGGAGGTAGCCATAGGGTGTCCTTATAGGAGGAGAGTCACTGAAGTGTGCGATATACTGTCATTTCACACAGACACAAACAAGTACACCCACACATTTAATCAGAGTGACTACACAATGAAAATCATATCTACTTAAGTGAAAATTAAGGGAAAAAAAATTAAATAAAAATATATTAGTAGGGACAACATTAATTGAACTATTTATATGATACACTATTCATTCACGTAATCAAACAGATAATCACATTTATCAATAAAATCAATTTAAAGAGGAAAAACCCTTAGTAATGCATTGAAGTGACATGAACAGACATTGAGTAGACGTTACAAAAAGTGCCTTTAGAAGTCAGTGTTTTGTTTGTTTAATTTCTATTTTATCGAACATAAGCCACTGCACAACAGTCTACAGCTTTTCATTTTGCAATCAAATTTTTAGTCTGCCTGAGGTGGACTATTCACAAGGACACATTTTAGCACTTCGTCAGTGCAATTTTTTGTCTTTGTCTGTTACCATATCTTCCTATTTTTGAAAGTCCTTACTGCATGAGCGCTGCTTTTTTTACACACCTTATCAAGTTAAAAGTAGTTCAGCTACATATTTCTTGAGAGCTGCTTTTTGTTCCATGCCACTGTGGACCTAAGAACGCATCCTATGTGAACAGGTCCTGTGCTTGCTCTCAGTAAGTTTAGTTTGGTGCATCAGGGGGCATAATTAAATATGTTATTTTTGTTGCATATTTTTGTTAATAATTAAATGTAATTAACTCTTTAAATTGACAGCCCTATTTAGGCTAATCAACCCTAATCAAAAAATTTGGTGCAGTGTTTATGTACAAATGAGTTACACACACACAAGGATCTTTCTCAAACAAAAACGTCTCTGTTACGTATGTAACCTCCGTTCCCTGATGGAGGGAATGAGATGTCGTGTCTTCCCGGCCACGTCGCTGAGCCGAGCCGCTGAGGTGGCCGGAACACTCCCGACTCCTCAGAAAAATCCTGAATGAACGAGTGTATTTCCCTCACCTTTATATCCGTATCCGGGGGCGGGGTATGCAAATACTGTTCGCCAACTCTCATTGGCCTTTTTTCATAGATCAGAGGCATATTCAGCGCCCAAGAGAGACCCCTAGTATCGCTTCTTCGACCACTTCAAATCATGCCATGCGCTGAGCCATGTACGTGTGCTGCTGACACAGAAGCGGGCAGGTATTTCACGTGCACAAGCGATCAACTGTGTTCAGACTGCCCATACTCTTCCCCAATGCCCCAAAAAAGTCGTAGGAATCCTTTTGGTTACCCTAAAGGGGAACAAGGCAACGCTTCTGTGACAATGTTCGTTTGTCAGAACAGGAAGAAGGATACGGGAACACGATTCTACAGTCAGGTAAGGTTCTTTTTAATTCCTCCAAAGCGATGGTCATAAAAGTTGAACACAAAATACTTAAACTGAACACAGACTATTCTTAATTAACGTAAACTGATAAACTTTATGGTTGCCAATACTAGACTGGCGTGGCTCTCTCTCTCAACTGGAGGCACTAGTGATCTTTTATGCCGCTCTCCCCGTACTCACTGAAATTAGAGACAGGTGTTAGACATAATTTAGCTCAGGTGCAAGCGCCCTTACCGCTTTCCCTCTCCGGATGGGTGCTTGACCACGCCCCCGCTGCCACATACCCCCACCGCCCGACTCAGGCCGGGGCGTCATCCGGCCTGCCTACCACTCCCCCCCCCCCCCCCCCCCCATTTCTGGAGAGGAAGTCGGCGACAGCCATTTGCACCACCGGTCTGTGGACCACCTCGAACTTAAAAGGCTGGAGAGCCAGATACCAACGGGTGATCCGGGCGTTAGTATCCTTCATGCGGTGGAGCAACTGCAGTGGGGCGTGATCCGAGCAGAGAATGAAGGCCCGCCCCAGCAGGTAGTAGCGGAGTGTGAGGACCGCCCACTTGATGGCCAGACACTCCTTCTCTACAGTGTACTTCGTTTCCCTTAAGGAGAGCTTCCGACTGATGTACAGCACCGGGCGCTCCTCCCCCTCAACCACCTGCGAGTTTAAGGCCCCCAGCCCTCTGTCTGAAGCGTAGCTCTGTCCAGGTAGGGCAGCGTTGGGCAGCGACAGGGCGACCTGAGGCTGGGGTGCTGAGAAAAGACTCAAAGCACTTACCTTGCTCCGCACACCCGGCAGGGGGCAGGTTGGTGACTGAGGAGGAGGTCCAGGGTAGGCGTCCTCTAGATTCATCGGAACCGGCCGGCCGGGGAACAGTCGTGGGGCTGGAGACGGTTGGTCGATGTCCA
This sequence comes from Moxostoma hubbsi, assembly GCA_032164185.1. Classification (NCBI taxonomy): domain Eukaryota; kingdom Metazoa; phylum Chordata; class Actinopteri; order Cypriniformes; family Catostomidae; genus Moxostoma; species Moxostoma hubbsi. Next base: position 31,598,211 of record JAVLUX010000006.1, read on the forward strand.
GGAAGCCGGGACTGTTGAGATCTGGTGGCAAAGTGACGTGAGAACGGCATTTGTGAGCCAGGTGACCCAGAGACATAGGAAATATCTCTTTTATTGAGAATGTGGGTACCGCAAACCCATCTAAGTGGGACAGCAAATGAAAATTGTTTAAAAACAAAAGATTCTTTTTTGTGGCAGTTTTGTGGTGCGGCAGGATATGTGAGATGGCCTCCGTCTTCTTTTTCACAGGCAGAGAACTGCTGGGCGAAGTCCTCGATGGTGTCGCCAAAGAGGCCAAACTGGGAGACAGGGGCATCAAGGAAGCGAGCTTTGTCAGCCTCATGCATCTCTGAGCGCCTTGGCCTGGTGGACTTGCAGGATGGCCATGGTGTGCAAGGCAGAAGTGGCCTGTCCCACAGCTCTGTAGGCTTTGGTGTTCAACAAGGATGTCGTCATACAGGCCTCGGAAGGGAGTATAGGGTGCCCGCAACAGGTGGTAGGGTTACCGGGACATAGATGGAGTGCAACGGCCCTATCCACTTGGGGAACGCCGTATACCCGTGGGCCGTTCCACTGTCGAGGGTAGCGAGAGCGGACGAGCACGGCTTTTGACGAAGGGAAAGCGGGGCTCTCCATGAAGACGTCAGCTCATCATGCACTTCTGGGAAAAACGGGGAAAAAAACGTGGCTGTGAGCGGCGCCCAGACCCCAGGAACCAGTCATCCAGCCGTTACGGGTGTGGGGAGGATGGAGGGTTCCAATCCAACCCCACATTGACGGCGGCCCGGGCAAGCATGTTGGACATCTGCGCATCAGCCTCAGCCTGGGCGTGCTGGCCCGAATGCGGCAGCCCAGGGGAGGCGTCAGCGTCAGACACCGTGCTCTCCGATGGAGCGGCGAGCTCATCCACCTCGAGCTCCAGATAGGCAGACAGGCCCGGAGGCGAGTTGCTGTTCCCTCGAGCACAGACGGGGGTCAACGAGCGTGTTGGGGGGGCGGGTTTTCCGAGTGGGTGTACCCGGCGGAGCTGCACCCGCTGCCCTCCCCAAATCGCCTCCATCACCAGCCGCATCATCCTCAATCCCGTGGGAAGGAGGAGCGACACGGGGGGCGGCTGGAGTGGCGTGCTTTCTATTGAAAGCAATCGACCGCAACGTTGCCATGGTCATGCTCTCGCAGCATGAACCATCCACAAACGCTGCCTCGGTGTGATCGGCGCCCAGACACACGAGACAGCGCCTTCAGACCGGCTGTCTGAAGCGGAGAGCACTCTACCGCATCCAGGAACTACACAGGAGTTGAATGGCATCGTTAAAAAGACGCGTCCTGAAAAGGACGTTCAACGCCGCTGTGTATTGCTCTTTCAGAGAATTCAACTCTTTTACAGATAAAATTACTCTTTTTAGGAAAACTCTTTTAACTCTTCACTGTCGAAGCACCCAGGGGCAAACTGCACGCCGTTCAGAGAAGAGAAAAGCCGCTGATGTGCACCGTAGATCCAACAGCAAAGCAGAGCGTCAGATGATAGAAGCAGGATACAGTTGTGTCACTCGCAGCTGACTGCATATACGACCATCGGCCCCGAAGAAAATTACTGAATGAACGAGAGTATTTCCCTCGCTTTTATATCCGTATCCGGGGGCGGGGTATGCAAATACTGTTCGCCAAATCTCATTGGCCTTTTTTCATAGATTAGAAGCATATTCGGCACTCAAGAGAGACCCCTAGTGTCTCTTCTTCGACACAACGTCGAAGTGAGCGACAGACGGGGAACTCAAACTCTTACTCATCCTATCTTTCTTTATTACATTTTTTTTCTTAAATAAAGCACTTCTCCACTTCATACAATATAGCCCTCATGGTTCGCTGAAGGTAATCCAGAGAGATCAGGCATCAGGCAGGGTGTCAGGGGCCGCATATATTTGCAGAAGTGAGGCGTAAGGTGGGGGTCCCTCTGTGAACCCAAACATCCAGAATAGAGGGAATAAATGACAAGCTCTAATGCACCTATTTGTCATATATGTCACACTGTTGTGTAATGCTAATCTAATCATTGGGGAGAATTTGGGTTCTGTCTGCCTCCAATGAAAAAAGCCTCTGTCCCAAACCTTGTTCCAGTGGTGGCACGTAGCGGGCTCTGCACTGGAAAGAGAGGGCTGTGTTACTGCTGATTACTTCAATAAATCATCTGGAGTAAATTCTCTCAAAGCTGATGCAAATATAATTTTATTGTTGGGGGAGAAACAGTATAAAATGCAGCAAAGCTCAAATGAGGTCTTGAGCTCTGTTTACCTCCAGCTAAATTACACACATTGTAGGGGAGATAATTACTTTTTTTATAAATGTGAGTGATTTTTTTATCTAGAGAGTATGTTGATGGATTAAATTTGTAATGACCATCCTTAAACAAATTTTCCATTTGGTCATTCCTTGGGTCTGCTGAGTGATTTAGACTCTTCCTTTGTTTATAATCCATTGCCCACAAGCTTTACATTGAATTCCATGCTGTTTATTATTTTCTTGAAGCAACAAATTAAATTGAAAGAAAAATGCTATGTTTGCCAACAACAAATTAAACAAACATCCAGCACACAAACAAAGGTGGAGGTCTAAAGACCGTGAGCTCCCAGCAGGCCACCACTCAACAAGCAACACCTGGGCTTTTAAGGCATCACCTCACCTGTAGAGAGCACTAAAGAAATTCAAGTCAAATACAAAAAAATTATAAATGGCTCCTACAAATTTTCTTTTGCTTACATTTTCTTCCCATACCAAAATGGGATCTAGCCAGATACAATGCCATCTGCACAAATTTTCTAATTAATATCCATGTTGCAAGATGGAAGAGGACTGGGGCAAAGGGTCAGAGGTTGGGGTCACAGACTAGTTTTTAATCACTCAGGATTCAAGGGTTGCTCTGGTTTCAGACAGTGATTCTTAACTGCAATTTTATTGCACCTCTCTAAAATAAATCCCTTTTATTTGCAACCAAGGATCAATTTTCATCATCTTCCACAACCCTTTTGTGGTTTATTGCTTTCCACTTATAGGTATTTTATTGATAGGTATTTTATATAGCTATATTATACATTTTGACCTTTTAATGTGCATTTGTATCCTTTTTATTCCATTCCTTCAGGAATTAGTTCTTTAAAGAATAAGCATGTGGAAGTATCTGTTAAAGCTGTGAAAGCCACAGTGACCATAATGAACAAGTGCTGACATCCTGTTTATTCCAGTGTTATTGTTGTTGCAAGGTTTCTAAAGATCTAGACACATTATAAATGTTTTGTAAAGTTGCCAGATCCAGCATGTTTCTGTTTTTATCTGGGTTCCTCCTCCACATGACCATGTTTGAGGTCTTATATTTGTATATGTCATATTGCTTTGAAATGACTGCCAAATTTAAAACTCCAACATTTTGCTAATTTTTTATAAGAATAGTCATCATGTCACTGTCATTCTACTCTTAGAGAGTGAGAAAAATGAAACAGTTATGGAAGTGAGCGATTTCCAAAGTCTTCAGGGTTGATAATATAAACCGTAGAAAAGAGAGAGGGAGAGAGAGACGGAGGTTTTAGAGAAGAATGAATATGGACCAATAGTGGGGTATGATCAATCAAACTCTCGAATAATCAGCCCTGAATCACGAGTTCAAATCCAGGGTGTGTTGATTGACTCCAGCCAGGCTTCCAAATCAACCAATTGGCACGGTTGCTTGGGTGGGTAGAGTAACGTGGGTTACCTTCCTTGTAGTTGCTATAAGGTGGTTCTCGCTCTCAGTGGTGCACGTGGTGAGTTGTGCGTTGATGCCGCAGTGAATAGCATGAGCCTCCACATGCGCTAGGTCTCCACGGAAACTTGATCAGCAAGCCACGTGATAAGATGTTAGGGCTGATTGTCTCAGAGATGGACGCAACTGGGATTCACCCCCCTCCACTTGAATCAAGAGGAAAAGTAATTAGAGCTCATTGGGAATTGAGCATGTCAAAATGGGGGGAAAAAACTAATTGAATCTAATCAATTTATATTGAGATGCTTGCAACATTCCCATGATCAAACATCCAAGAATTACAAACATTATCAAAATAACACTGCAATAAACATACAAATTATGCTAATCTGAGCTGGAGTGAAAGCTACTTTTCAGTTCATAGAGATGTTATGGATTTGATTGCATGTCATTCTCCAACTAATATTTTTACCACAACAAGAAGCAATCTTGTGGAAAGGCCATAACACTAATTATAATCATCAGAATATTATATATATCAGAGTTTGTCGAAAAATCATCTCATCTATCTGCTTGACTGGCCTCCTGATAGCTGTGTTTCTGTTAGAAATATATCAGGCAGCTGCGTTTCCCTATATCACCCATTATTGCTCAGACCTTTTGTCAGGTCATCTATTCTTTAGAACGTTTATCTTCTGAATGCCTCGCAAGAGGGAAAGTCTGGAGTAAGAGAGGGAGAAACAGTATCTTCCGATCTGCTTGCATTCTTTTTACCTCTTTCCTGAGTTAATTTTGATGATATGAAACACCAACACCAATTTAGACACCAACCAACATGTCAACATGCTGGCACTGATATTGCGCTGATTTGAAACACGTATCGAATAAAGGGACGCGCTGTTTTACATTTTCACTTGTTATGTTGTAAAGCAAGCATAATGCGTTTGCATGTTTTGATTTAGCTTTTTTCCATTCCTTTCTGCTACAAGAAATCTTTTTTTAACAGAAACCTCTGTCAGATATCTGAGATTCTGTCTTGTGTTTCTTTCCATACTTTGACCACTAGCATGATTGTTTAACATCTGCTGCTCTGATATTGTTGATGATCCAAACCAGGGAGTCTTTAATGTAGAGTCAGCCTGTTAAACAGATGGGCACCTTCAGCCATTAATACATAGTGGAGACACTGACTTCCCCCTGAGTATTTGGCATTTCTTAACCTCAAACCTTTAGGAAAAGGATGGAGAGTTACCAGTGGCTCAAGAGTTTAACCCCCTGGAGTCACAGTGACTCTCGGATCGATACCCACAAAGAGATCGAGAAAGAGACAGAGGGAAAGAGAAATCGATTGCAGCACTGTCCAGTGAAAGACTCAGCACTGGCTGTTTACCAGATCTTTTCGACATTCCTCTGCCGCACACTTTCTCTGTGTAAAAAATACATTGGTCCTCATCCATGAAAATGAAAATTCTGTGTAAATTGTTCATAGAACTGTACTTACATAAATTGTTGCACTGCTTTTCTCATTGGTTTTGTGAATGATTTAGACAAATTAGTTCTGCTGGTGTTTCTTAAATGAGGTACAATAATCAAGCAACATTACACAAGCAATAGTGCTGTGTTGATCAGATGTGCTGAAATACAGTACAACAGCATGATTGTGAGTGTGATATTGTTTTTATTAACAGTTCCATAATCTATAAAAAGTTACTAAAGAGTAATTTATCATTTATACATAATATGGCCAGATATTTTATCTATAGCCTCTTTTCCACTATCCGGCTGATTTGTTTCAATGACGACATCAACTTTGAGGCAGATTTATTTTTAGCCCTGCCATTTTTAGCTTTGCAAGTTCCATAAAGGTGTATTTTATATTTGGATTGTCCGCATGTTGCAAACCAAAGTAGGAATGGGTGAAGAACAGAAGTGAAGAGAAATGTGGTTGAATCTGAGATGGAATCTTTCTCCCCCAACCTCACAGTTGGACCTGGACCCCACTGAGAAACATAACACATACCCAAGGTTCAAGCGCAGGCCCAGGCCACATGCTCTCTTTCCCTGTCTCTGCACTCATAGCCAGTGGATAACATTGCTCTCTGCATTTTTTGAATGCAGGGCTCAGTTGAGGCCCAGAAGAAACACTAACACCAACTGGCACTTAATTCTGCCGGCGCCCTGCCGATGCGAGCTATGTGTCCAGAGAGTGGGCTCTTCCTGACAGGAAGTGAGAGGGAGAGGAATGGGGGGACCTTTACAACTTGAATGACTTTTAATTCACTCCCTGAATGCAATATAGTTGGCATTTGTCATGGTTTTTCTTGATGTTTTTCTCAATGTAAAAAAAAAGTTGGATCAAATATGTAGCATCAGGGAATTTTTACCTTAAAAAAAAATTTTGAGTACACACCAAGGCTTGTTGTGTACTCAAATTTTTTTTTAAGGTAAAAATTCCCTGATGCTACATATTTGATCCAATTTTTTTACATTGAAGATCATGATAGTATGTTGATGTTGATCTGCTTTACTTAATTCACAAATGTTCTCCTTTCTTAGACACGTTTGTGTCATTTTGTGTCATTTTTGAGTCATTATTTGTATATGTGGATATAAAATATAGGACCAAATCACTGTGCATTCTCTCCATGTGGTGAACATGGAATAATCATTGTTTCTTTAGCCAAGAAAGAAAAACAACAATATTTATGTATGCTATTATCATTCCTGTTATTTTAGACATCACCCTCCATGTAAACCTTTAATAGATACAAAATTTGCACTTTAATTTATTTGACAAATGAGCAGTTTTTAGTAATCGTTTGGCACCTCTAAACCCAGCATATAATATGGAAGATTTTAATCACATCAGTGTATTTAACCACAATTCTCTTTGGTCATTAAATGTAGTCAAAGTAAATATTTGCTCCCCTTGCTAAGTCCTCTTTTGAGGAGTGTCCTCACAAAAACACAGGCCAGTGGCGTTATGGGATTGTATGTTTGCTTTAGAAGAGATAACATCGCAGAACACGCACAGGACTTGTAGAGTGTTCAGCTTGTCACATAAGTAAATTAAGCTATCTGGAAGTACTGTCAGATGAAATTGTGATATTACAATCAGTTAATTGAAGTGGACTTATCTCAGGTTTAGCACCTATAACCCTTCACGGCAATGTTAAAATAACGCATTACCTAAACCATAGTTAGCCTAATGCAAGACTGAGATTTCAAGAAGGACATTTCACCCTTCTTTCTGTTTCTCAAGTGTATAAAAAGTATACAGTCTATTGTAGACTTGTCTGTGTTGAACACTTTTGGTAACATGATTTTATAATTTATGAGGAAAGCACTGGAATGGAATGGTGAGTGTTTTTGCTGTTTGGAAAGTCAAGAGTTTTTCTTAGGTAAATATACACCAATGTCTTTCTTGTGAGTAATGCTACACTGACATTTTAAGTTCAGAATGTCTGTCTGTTTATCAAAGCTCTACAGTAGCCACTTTTCCACTGTAAATTGCCTTGTGCTCTGCTGACAAGCTATAACATAAACTTTTCCTGCTCATTATGGTCTGAAACAGTGCTCTTCCATGTGACGGATAATTTTTTTTTGTTTCATCTCAGCTTCAATCCCCCAGCCTGTAGAAAACAAACAAATACTTGTGATTATAACTGATGGGTTGGAAACTAGCGAGCGAATTGTTTATTTTCAATGAACGGAGCCAAACGCTATGCACATTTCCTTGTCCTGCTGTTGTGGATGATGCAAAACATTGCATTGTATGTCTGCGTTATGTCAGTTGTGTTTAAGTTTGAGGGTAATTACGTTCTCTCAATCAGCAATGATTAGGAACACAGAGCCATAGTAATTATAATTGCACAGCTAAACAAAAGAACGGCTCATTTGATAACTTCTATAAGGAATATACAAATTTTGTGTGTTGTCTCAAAAGGAAAGTATCTTTACTTTAATATTAAAGCATTCGGGGGGGCATAATATTCATTTAATGCATAGCAATATGCTTTTTGGTTAAATGGCTACACAACATTAACCCTAATTTTGTTTGAGAATGTGTTCATAATTGTAGTCACACACACATGCCTACACATTTCCCCCACACATGTCTTTGCCCCTCTCTTTCATTCCAACTCTAAATCAATGGTAAACCGCATGCTCTCCTTATTAAAGGTAAATGTAAAGTTAAGTTCAGTAATCTTGACAAATGCTTATCTATATTATGTTTAGGATTACTCAGAATTCAATGTATATTATTTGTTTTTTCAATGAATTGATGAATATCTCCTTGATATTTTTTTAAAAAGTGTTTTAATTTTTAAGAAGGAAAGCATTGCAAGTTTTATCATTTCAAAGAGTGTTATAATCACTATTTAAATGAAAAATATATATATATATATATATATATATATATATATATATATATATATATATATATATATATATATATATATATATATTTTGTCTTTCCTAACAAAAAATAAGAACTTGATAAATAAAAATGTTACAACCATTGGCAGATTATCTTTTGCTTTACAAATAAACCTAATGCAATTTTGAAAATTAATAAATAAATAGTAATACGTGACAAAATACAATAAAACAAGACAAAATACACTGGAAAATGTATTATCTGAAAACAAATCTGAATATCCTACAGTGTGCAATTTTGCTTCTCAGTTAAATTCATCTTGTTATAATGATTCTTAGATATTTTTACTGGCTAACAAGCTACTGGTTGGAATTATTATTATTATTATTATTTTATTTTTAATGTTATACATTAAATTATGCATCCTGATTCTGTGAGATTGTGTTTATATAGCTAAGCTTCAGTACAAGTGGAAGTGACATTTTATTCAGGTGTTTCATTCGTTTTGACATTGAGGAAGTATTGCCTCTCTGCTGGTCTTTGTTATTAAGACTTTAAGGAAACAGATCATTTATAAATGACCTCGATAAACTGAGTGTAAGACTGATCTGATACTGCAAAAGCCATAGTGATTATCATCACAAGTTTATCTTTACGATACAAACTTTTCCAGCCGCTCTTTTTTTACTGATGAAAAGGATGTCCTTTCTTAGGACCCAATGTCAGCCTTGATGACATGAATGGATCAGGTTGAGTGGTTGCTGTAGCGATGGGACCGGGGCAGAGGTGGTTGGCTAGAAGCACCTCTCCTAGGTCAGGGTCAGAGTTGAAAGGTCACAATTGGCTGCCTGTATCCTCTCTTCAGGTCTGGATGGAAACAGATTTGGATACCATAAAACCCTAACAGGACAAATCAGAATGACTGGTTGAAATCCAATAAACTATCAGGCCTTTCCCCATCTCACAGCACTGATTGTTAAGGCTTTTTGATTGGGGTCATTGCTTCCTTTAATTTAAGAATAATGCCTTTTGCTGACCCATCAAACTTTCATTTATCTTTGTAGCTGAAATGTATTTGTGTATTTTTTTCCTTATGAACAAAAGATCATACCATATGAGTTAGTAAACATCTCACATTTTCTATCAACATTGTCATATGCCAAACTTTTATAGGTCAGATGTTACAGCAGTCAGTTCTAAAAAAAAAAAAAAGAGAAAAATGTAGAACCTGCAAATAGATCCTGCCTTTTAAAATAGTCAAGTCCTTGTCTCTGTTGAAATGATCTTAGTAGATTGTTTGGTAAAGGAATGGTGAATAATGAGCAACCAAACTCAGGTATTAGTACAGTATATTTGCTTGTCTGAATATTAATGCAATATTGGTGGGTCGGCTGGTTCTGACGAGTCTAGAGGATGCCTCCATGGGACCTCCTCCTCAGTCACTAACCTGCTCCCTCCCGGGTGTGCTGAGCAAGGTAAGTGCTTCGAATCTTCTCTCAGCACCAGAGCCTCGGGACGCGCTTTTGCCTCCCAACGCCGTATTACCTGCTCTGCCCTGCTGCGAAGCCCCTCCGGGTACGTCAAAATTAATCGTCCACTTGAATGCGTGGCTTTCACTTCCCAGTCCGTCACGCTGGCTGGCGAGGACCATCCAACTCGGTTACGCAATTCAGTTTGCCAGGCCTCCTCCCTCCTTCGGGGGTGTCCACTTTACTGAAGTGCACGGCAAAGACACCAAATCCCTGCGCACTGAAATCGTGACTCTCTTACTCAAAGACGCGATTGAGCCTGTCCCTCCAGCCGAGATGAAGAAGGGTTTCTACAGCCCTTACTTCATCTTACCCAAAAAAGGCAGCGACTTACGACAGATCTTGGACTTGAGAGTTTTCAACAGGGCCTTGCACAAACTCCCATTTAAAATGCTCACGCAAAGACACATCCTAACTTGCGTCCAGGGCGCAGCATCTAGATTGGTTCGCAGCGGTAGACCTGAAGGACGCGTACTTCCACGTCTCAATCTTGCTTCAACATCGACCCTTTCTACGGTTCGCGTTCGATGGCCAGGCGTATCAGTACAAAGTCCTCCTCTTTGGCATGTCCCTGTCCCCTCGCGTCTTTACAAAGGTTGCAGAGGCAGCCCTTGCTCCGCTTCGGGATGCAGGTGTTCATATACTCAACTACCTCGACGACTGTCTCATCCTGGCCCACTTCCGAGAGTTAATATGTGCTCACAGGGACCAGGTGCTCAGGCAACTCAGCCGTTTAGAGCTTCAGGTCAACTGGGAAAAGAGCAAGCTCGCCCTGAGTTAGACTCGGTCTCAATGTCAGCATGCCTCACCAACGAGTGCGCGCAGTCAGTGCTGAAATGCCTCGTTCAGGCCAGGCACGTGGGTCCCCCTAAAATATTTCCAAAAGCTCCTGGGGCATATGGCATCCTCCGTGGCGGTCACATCGCTGGGGTTGATGCATATGAGACCGCTCCAGCACTGACTCCAGACTCGAGTCCCAAGATGAGCATGGCACCGCAGAATGCACCGTGTGTTTATTATCCCCGCCTGCAGCCAAACTTTCAAACCCTGGACAGACCTCTTTTTATGGGCAAGAGTCCCTTTGCAACAGGTGTCCCGACGCGTCCTGATCACCACAGATGCTTCCAAACAGGGTTGGGGCGCCATGTGCAATGGGCATGCAGCCACGGGCCGTTGGAAAGGGCCCCCACTGCTCTGGCACATCAATTGCGTAGAGTTGTTGGCTGTACTTCTTGCCCTGCGGAGGTTTCTCCCACTAGTTCGGGGCAAGCACGTCTTGATCCGATCAGACAGCACCACCATGATAGAGTACATAAATCGCCAAGGTGGTGTATGCTCCTGTCACATGTCACAACTCGCCCGTCCTCTTCTCCTTTGGAGCCAGCAGCGACTCAAGTCAAGTCCCGGGCAACCTCAACGTGGTAGTGGATGTGCAATCACGACAGCGTTCACGTGCGTCAGTGGAGAGTGGAGGCTTCACCCCCAGTAGGTACAGCTGATTTGGGAACGGTTCGGCAAGGCACAGGTAGACCTATTTACCTCTCGAGAGACCTCCAACTGCCCGCTCTGGTATGCCCGAATGGAGGCTCCCCTCGTGAGCATTCTTGCACAGGAGCTATGCAAGGTCAGGGAGGATGAGGAACAAGTCACTCTGGTGGCCCCTTATTGGCCCATTCGGACTTGGTTCTCGGATCTCGTGCTCCTTGTGACAGCCCCACCCTGGTGAATTCCCCTGAGGAAGAACCTTCTTTCTCATGGACGGGGAACTCTCTGGCATCCACGCCAAGACCTCTGGAACCTCCATGTCTGGCCCCTGGACGAGATGCAGAAGATCTAGCTGGCCTACCACCTGCAGTCGTAGACACAATCAACCAAGCCAGACCTCTCTCTACCAGGCAACTATACACCCTGAAGTGGCGCTTGTTTGCGAATTGGTTCCCAGGCTGAAGACCCACAGAGGTGCGCAGTCGGGTCAGTACCCCTCCATCTTGAAAGTTAGACCACGAAGCAGTAGATGGCACGTCTTTGGGTAAGCACAATTTAGTTATCAGGTTCCTAAGGGGCACTCGGAGATTGAATCCTTCCCAGCCAAGCCTGTTCCCCTCCTGGGATCTCGCAGTGGTCCTCTCAGGCCTTCAGAGACTCCCCTTCGATCCGCTAGAATCAGTTGAAATCAAGGCCCTCTCCCTGAAGACGGCTCCCCTGATTGTGCTTGCCTCCATCAAGAGGGTCGGGGACCTGCAAGTGTTCTCTGTCAGCTATGCGCCCAAGGTTCCTACGACTCCCTTCAGAGACCAGGTAGTGAACCTGCAAGCACTGCCCCAGGAGGAGGCAGGCCCAGCCCCTTCGTTGCTGTGTCCGGTACGTGCTTTGTTTCTATTTGGACCACACGCAGAGCTTTAGACATTCTGAGCAGAACTTTGTCTGCTTTGGTGGACAGCGGAAAGGGAATGCTGTCTCCAAACAGAGGTTTTTCCATTGGCTGCTTAACGCCATAGCATTGGCCTATCACACCCAGGTCATGCCCGCCCCCTTGTGGGTTCGAGCACACTCGACAAGAAGTGGGCACTGGCCAAAGGCACCTTACTAGCAGACATATACAGAGCAGCTGGTTGGGCAACACCCAATACCTTTACAAGATTTTACAATCTCAGTGTTTAGTCGGTTTCATCCCGTGTTTTCTCAGGTCCGAGCCGGTAGAACTCGGTAACGGCATAACAACTGACCGGGTGTACCGCTTCACCTAGTGCCCTTTCCTTCGGCTGAGGCAATACGGTGTTCTCTTATCCCAGGAGATCCCACTAACTCGGCTCCCTGAATGACTCCTCCCTAGCCCTCAGGTCCACAAATTCAGCAGAGGAATTCGCCGACCAAACCCAATGTTGGTACTCAATTTACCCTGTACTGGAATAGGTGCTCCACAGGTCGGGCCCCAGGTGGACTTATCCCGCTGTGTGTATTTTCCATGATACGGTCCCCTTAAGATTTAACTTTTTTGTCATTGTGCAGAGTACAGGTACAGAGCCAATGAAATGCAGTTTATTTCACATATCCCAACTAAGTTGGGGTCAGAGCACAGGGTCAGCCATGAAACAGCGCCCCTGGAGCAGATAGGGTCAAGGGCCTTGCTCAAGGGCCCAACAGTGGTATCTTGACGGTGCTGGGGCTTGAAGCCCCGACCTTTCGGTCAGTAACCCAGAGCCTTAACCGCTGTGCTACCACTGGTACTGCTGTGCTACCCTTGCAAGTGGTTGCCCGGTTGCCGTGTTTGTAGCAACTCCTCCCTCCCAATGAGGTAGGATCTACCACCACGCCATTCTCCACCTAAAAGCCCATGTGATGTATTTCACCACTCTTTACCTCCCCCAGTCTGGGCAGGTGTGGTCTCTGCAGGGTCTTTCCCTCCTGAAATTATAGGAACTGGGAAAGAACGCCTTCCCCGATGTGTGTGATAGCGTTAAGATGGCCCCAGCCGCTTTAACTCTATGCGAGAAACATAGAGAGAGAAAAAGTGCGGCTTGCTCCCATGCTTGGTACATTGCCTTGTTCCCCCCATATCTGGGTGTAAGGAACCAGAAGGTTTTGACGATTTTTTGGGATGTTGGGGAAAGGTACGTGCAGTCTGAGCACAGCCTGTTGTTTTGGCACGCAAACTACCTGCCCGCATCTGTGTCAGCAGCGCACGTACACGGTTCAGCGCATAGCGTGGTTAAAATTGGACCCCTAGTGTCGCTTCTTCAACACAATGTCAAAGTGAGCGACAGACAGGGAACATCTAGGTTACTGTTGTAACCTCAGTTCCCTGATGGAGGGAACGAGACGTTGTGTCCTCCCGACCATGTCGCTGAACTGAGCCACTGATGTGGCAGAACCTCATTGCCAGCTCCTCAGACAAATCCTGAATTAACAAACGCATTTCCCTCCCTTTATACCAGTTTGTCCGGGGCGGAACACGCAAAGGCCTTTTCTCAAAGTTCAGAGATGCATAAGGCTCTCAAGAGAGACCCCTAGTGTCGCTTCTTCAACACAACGTCTCGTTCCCTCCATCAGGGAACGGAGGTTACAACAGTAACCTAGACGTTTTCCTTGAACATGATTCCTGAAATACGGAATTATTAGGGATATGCATGGTAGCTGTTTATAATATTCGGTTAACTGTGAGGGTTCATGAACAGTTATTTGTTGAGACTCAAGTAGTAAAGATCATTTATTGTAATGGATATGTGTCAAACAGGGAACAGCAGGGAATAAAGTCTACAGTGAGCCATGAGTTGAAATATCATAATACATAGATCTTCAAATTAAAATATCACTCACACAAAAATAATCAAACTGTCACTGTCTGAAACATAGTATTCTTAATTAATGAAAATATGTAATTTAAGTGCAAAACTACTTTGTTTCCCGGTGCAAATTCCCATAGCTGGGCTCCCATATTGTAGAGATGACTTAGTCTCTTGAGCTTGGAGAAAAGTTTGCTATGACAACCAAACCAGTGTGTGTAGCTTTGCTCGAAGATCAAGGACATATTGAATTACATTTTTGCTTTGGGAAAGTCCTTCCTCCCTCTTATGACATCAAGCACCCTGTTGGGTCAACGTCCATACAGGAGTTCGAAGGGGGAAATCCACGTGGTGGCTTGCAGGGCTTACCTGACTGCAAAGAATAGGGGTTCCAGCCATTTGTCCCAATTTCTAGCTTCCTAATGTAAGAACTTGCAACTAATTTTTTTCAGGGTTCGATTAGATCGTTCAACCAGCCCGTTAGTTTGCGAGTGATAAACTCTTGTGCGAATTGATTTAAAAAGTTGTGCCTTGGTCGGTGAGGATTTCTTTCGGAATCCCCACCTGGGAGATAATTTTGAAGAGTGCCTCTGCAACACTGGGTGCTGAGATGTTGCGTAAAGGCACGGATATCGCGTTGCATAATCCACTAGGACTAATACAAACAGATATCCGTGTGCTGACCGCTCTAATGGCCCGACAAGGTCCATACCAATTCTTTCAAAGGGGGCCTTGATTAATGGTAATTGGCGCAATGGCGCTCTTGGGTTGGCTGGTGGATTCACTAGCTGATATCCCACACACCCTCTGTGTACATCCCCTTGAATACCTGGCCAATAAAAGCAGGACATTAAATGGTGCAGTGTTCTCTCTTGCCCTAAGTGACCCACCATCGGATTATGGTGAGCTGCCTGGAAAAGTGTCTCCCAACGGCTCCTCAAGACTAATAACTGGGTTTTATTTTCACGGGTTTGAGTGTCCTGCGTCATTCGATACAACCGGTCCCAAATTAAAAAATACAGATATGTGAGGGCGACATAAAGCTGAAGCTGCTGGCCTTTGATTTCTCTCAGTTGGTCAAACACGTGCCTAAGTGTTTCATCATGCGTCTGCTCTAGAGGGAAATACCCCTCCAGGATCTCCCTCAGGGCGGGAGTACTGGAGGATTCCCCTCCTGCATCATCCTGACACTGAGGCCCTGGCTTCGCCTCCCCAGCAATCGTGTCACACATCACACACCGAAACTTCCGTTTGCAGGACCGATCCACACACAACACATTTAATAATCTTTTAAACCCCGGCCAATTGGTCCCCAGAATCAGTGCATGGGTGAGGCAGGAATAAACTGTGGCCTCCATTCTATGATTTACCCCCTGAATTTGAATAACGATAGTCACTTCCAGATATTTGTGAACATCCCCATGTACACACCTCACTATCACCTTGTGTTTTGTACCCAAAGCCCTGTCATGGACCAAATTGTGGTGAATCGAGGTTTGATTACAACCAGAATTCACCAGGGCTTGGTATGTATGCACCTTTATATTTACCGGTATATGGTACCTCCCTGCTCGATCGGGGGCAGTCTGTGGCATGTCCGGGACCCGAATCCTCATCTCCACCTCCATTACTTGGCACTGGTCTTAGACGTGTCTCAGTTCCCCGGCACTCCAACAAACCGGCCCAGGCTTCTGGCTCAACTCATGGCGGCGGAGACATCAACCTGGGAAGGACGACGGATCTGTTTAGCTGTGCGTTTTCTGACTGAGCATTTTGCTGGACTTATTGATTTCACTGAATCATTTTTCTTTTGTCTTTCTTTCATTTTAATTATTCTATTTTAACCTTTTTATTTTATTTTTAAATTACTTTTTGTATTTATGTTGTTTATGTGTGTGTAAACAAATTTTGGTTATCCTCTGTTTGATCAGGGAAGGTTAACAACAATTGAAGTGCGTGTTATTTTTTTTGGTTATCTTCTGTTTAATCAGGGAAGGTTAACAACAGTTATGGATGGTGTTAACAATTTTATATTCTTTTTCTTTTTATTAAAATTTATTGAATTTTTTTCATGTTCTTAATTGTTTTTTTATGTTCCTTGTATTTTCTTTCAAATTTGGATTGCCATTGTGTATGAAATGTGCTATATAAATAAACTTGCCTTGTCTTGCCTATGTACCCCTCGTGCAGCCAAAACAGCGCCAACACACACCTCAGAATAGCATTCTGAGATGCTATTCTTCTCAACACAGTTGTACAGAGTGGTTTTCTGTTATCGTAGACTTTGTCAGTTCAAACCAGTCTAGCCATTCTCTGTTGACCTCTCTCATAAAAATCATAAGGCATTTCCATCCACAGAACTGCCGCTCACCTGAAGTTTTTTGTTTTTGGCACCATTCTGAGTAAATTCTTTACCGTTCTGTGTGAAAATCCCAGGAGATCGGCAGTTATAGAAATACTCAAACTAGCCTGTCTGGCACCAACAATCATTCATGCGATTATCTAATTAGCCAATCATGTGGCTTTATTGGATAAAATCATGCATATACAGGTCAGGTTCACATCAACCATCAGAATGAGGATAAAAATGTATCTAATTGATTATGATTGTTGATTCCAGATTGGCTGGTTTGAGTATTTCTGCTGATCTCCTGGGATTTTCACGTCCAACGGTCTCTAGAATTTACTGTGAATGGTGCCAAAAACAAAAAACTTCCAGTGAGAAGCAGTTCTGTGCATGGAAATGCCTTATTGGTGAGAGAGGTCAACAGAGAATGGCCAGACTGGTTTGAACTGACCAAGTCTATGGTAACTCAAATAACAATTCTGTACAATTGTGGTGTAAAGAATATAATTTCAGAATGCTATTCTGAGATGTGGGTTGATGCTGTTTTGGTGGCATGAGAGGGACCTACACAGTGTTAGGCTGGTGGTTTTAATGTTGTGGCTGATCAGTTATTTACATTAAGATACTTATATATGGGGCCAAATGATTGCTTGTGACTGAGGAAAGATATTGAAAAATGTAGGTAATGTAAAAGTCTTAATGGACCATGTTTATATTTTTCTTAAAATGTGAATCTACAAAAAAATAAACATTGTACATAAAAATAGTGCAGTTTTAAAATACTGTTTGCTATAGGTAAGTATAAATGGGCTAACTGTCAAAAATGAAAATGTAAGTGCAGTGAGTTCTAGCGGGAAGACTCACAGCTGTACATCATCATACTGTTAGCTAGGTAACTTGCTTTATAAGTCTGCTTACAATCTATTACATTGCTGTTTCGGCAGGATCATCATGGTTTCTGTTGTAACTTCTGTTCCCCGATGGAAGGAACAAGACGTTGTGTCGACTGTTGTGACACAAGGGGTCTCTTCTGAGAGCCTTGTGTACCTCTGAACTTGAACATGAGAAAAGACCAATGTCAAGTTGACAGAATTTGCATGCCTCGCCCCGGACATACGGGTATAAAGGGAGCGGCCGAGCAAATGCCAGACAGGTTTTCACTGAGGAGCCGTGAATATGGTACAGCGCATTACAGTGGTAGGGATAGTGACGTGGCAAGGGGAACACAATGTCTCATTCTTTCCATCGGGAAACGGAGGTTACAACAGTAACCATGACGTTCCCCTTCTGTCACTCACTTGACGTTGTGTCGATTGTAGTGACACAAGGGGTCCCACTTAAAAACGGCATGCACTACCCCATGTTATGTGGCTGCCGAGCCAGGTGCAAGCAGGCTGTTGCGTGCTAGAAGCAGCTGGGTCGGCTGCACGTAACCCTCTCCAACGCCCCCAATAAAAGATGTCATATACCGGTCTTAGGTTCTCCGTACCCGTACGGAAACAGGAGATATGACTTGCATGGGAGCCAGCCGGCCAGCATGCCTTTTCTCACTCTATGTTTCTCGTCATAGAGTTAAAAAGCGGCTGGGGCTATCTTAATGCTATAGATGCGTTGGGGAAGGCTGCTTTCCCGTTCCTGTTCTTTCAGGGAGAAAAGACCCTGTGGAGACCACGACCTGCCTAAACTGGGTGGAGGTAACTTGTGGTTAATACACATGGGGGTTGTCACGCCACCTGTGGACATGGTGAGGTGGTAGATCCTGCCTGACAAGGGAGGAATTGCTACAGACACGGCGACCGGGGGACAGCGAGGACTGCCCCAGGGAGATGCGGGTCCTACCGCGGAAAATACGGGGGGGACCGTACCGCGGAAAATACGTCACAGGGAGTTGCCTCAAGCTGGAACTATGCCTGTGGAGCCTACGCCCAACACAGAGCACTCGAATCGTTTGGGGTCTGGTGGCGAATTCCTCCGCTGAATCTGTGGCCAGAGGGCTAGGGAGGAAGAGCATCCAGGAAGTGAGAGCTTGCTGGCTCACCTGGGAAAAAGGTGCACTGGATCAGCTTGGTGAAGGGCGCAAGGTGCAATCGGAACACCCAGTTGGAATTCTACCGGCTCGGACCTGTCAAAACACGGGACGAGACCGACTCAAACCTGAGGTTGTAGAATCTAGCAAAGGTGTTGCCCAGCCCACCACTCTGCAGATGCCTGCTAAGGAGGAGCTGTGGGCCAGTGCCCATGAGGATGCCACACTTCTCATAGAGTGTGCTCTTTCAAGGAGAGGTCTTAGAGCTCGACTGAATCAAATGGCTCAAAGGGGGGGTCTCTGAAGGCCCGAGAGGACCATTGAGAGATCCCAGGAGGGGAACAGGCTTGGCCAGGAAGGGTTCAACCTCCAGGCACCTCTTAAGGAACATGATAATCAAGTCATGCTTACCAAGGGACTTGCCGTCTGGTGGGCTGTGATAGCAGCGACACACCTACAAGGTGAGGGGGAAAACCTCCCCTCCAGCCCCTTCTGCAGGAATGAAGCACTGACCGATCTGCACATCTCTGTTGGTCTTCAGATCTGGAAGAACACCAATCTGCGAACAGATGCCAGGTGAGGGTGTAAATCTGCCTGGTAGAGGGAGCTCTGGCTTGGTTGATTGTGTCTACAACTGCAGGTGGTAGACTATTTAAGACTTTTGCGTCCCATCCAGGGGCCAGACGTGGAGATTCCAGAGGTCTGGGCGCAGGTGCCAGAGGGTGCCCTGCCCCTGAGAAAGAAGGTCCATGCTCATCTCGGGACTCAAGTCTGAAGCCAGTGCTGGAGCGGTCTCATATGCATCAACCCGGCCGAGGATGCCATATGCCCCAGGAACCTCTGGAACTGTTTGAGAAGAACCGCTGTGCCTGGCTTGAAGCGAGCCAGACATGTAAGCACAACCTAAGCATGCTCGGTTGTGAGGCGTGCTGACATTGAGACTGAGACTAACTCCAAACCAAGAAAAGAGATGCTCTGTACCGGAGAGAGCTTTCTTTTTTCTCAGTTGACCTGAAGCCCTAAGCGGCTGAGGTGCGTGAGCACCTGGTCCCTGTGGGTGCATAGTAACTCTCGAGAGTGCGCTAGGATGAGCCAGTCATCGAGGTAGTGGAGTATGCAGATGCCCACTTCCCGTAGAGTGGGAGAACCTTGTACTGATACGCCTGGCCGTCAAATGCGAACCGTAAGAAGGGTCAGTGTCAAGGCAGAATGAAGACGTGGAAGTACGTGTCCTTCATGTCTACCGCCACGAACCAATCGTGATGCCGAATGCAGGTTAGAATTTGCCTCTGCATGAGCATTTTAAACAGGAGTCTGTGTAAAGTCTGGTTGAGATCTCGCAAGTCCAAGATTGACCTTAACCCACCGCCCTTTTTGGGTATGATGAAGTAAGGGCTGTAGAAACCCTTCTTCATCTCAGCTAGAGGGACAGGCTCTGTCGCGTCCCTGAGTAGAAGAGTGGAAATCTCTGCCTGTAAGGTGCTGGCGTTTTGCAGCGCATTGGCGTGGAGCGAATACCGCTGCGACGAGGTGGGAGCCTGGTGAATTTAATCGCGTAGCCGAGTCAGTTGGTCCTGGCCAGCCATCACGACGGGCTGGAAAGCGCAAGCCATGCATCTAAGCTCCGTGCGAGGGGCACTAACGGGACAATCGTTTGGATGTACCGGGTGGGGCCTCGCGGCGAGGGGAGCAGGTAAC
The DNA here is from genome assembly GCA_032164185.1 of Moxostoma hubbsi. Lineage (NCBI taxonomy): Eukaryota > Metazoa > Chordata > Actinopteri > Cypriniformes > Catostomidae > Moxostoma > Moxostoma hubbsi. The sequence goes on from JAVLUX010000006.1 coordinate 31,618,187, forward strand.
AGTGCATAGGGAAGCAAAGGCGCGTTTCGAGGCTTGAGTGCTGAGAAAAAATTCAAAAGCACTTACCTCCCTCCATGCACCCGGCAGGGGCCGGTTTATATACAGAGGAGGATGTCAGCACTGGCCTGCCAGGGCTGGGCAGTCATGGGTCCCGAGGCGAGATGGCCGCATCTGGGGAGCTGGGACTGCAAGGTTTTGGTGCCGGGGTGCCGTGAGAATGGCACGTGCCGGTCTGATGACCTAGTAAGTGAGGGAATTGCTCTTTGACAATTTGGGTACCGCAACCCGAAGGGGGGTGTGGCGAAGAAAAAGGGAGAACTGAAGATTCTCCTCCCAGCCCTCCACCGGGGTATGGAGGGGTCTTGCTTCCAGCTCCAGAGCAATAGTCTGGCTTCCTGGGTGCACCACCTCAGGAACGCTTAGTGGTTTTAGGGGCCCTAGAGGGGTCCTGGAGATGGGGGGGCATACACCACCTGCTGGGCGCTCGATGCTGGGGCTGAGAGCTGGGCCCAGGTTGAGGCGGAGTTGCCATTGGCTTTTTTGCAGGGGGACACCCACGGCGAGCAGACGGGGGATGGCCTGTGCTACGATGCCGCGGCGTGATGTGGGAGATGGCCTCCATCTGTTTCTTCACCGCCGAGAACTGCTATGCTAAGCCGTCAATGGTGTTGCCAAAGAGACTGAACTGGGAGACGGGGGCATTGAGGAAGTGGGCTTTGTCAATGTTGCGCATCTCGACCAAGTTCAGCCATAGATGTCGTTCCTGGACCACGAGGGTGGAAATCGCCTGCCCGAGTGCTTGCGCTGTGACCTTCGTAGCTCTGAGAGTGAGGTCGGTGGCAGAGCGCAGTACCTGCAGCACATCAGGATCGGGACTACCCAGGTGCAGATCTTTGAGTGCCTTGGCTTGGTGTAATTGCAGGAGAGCCATGGCATGCAAGGCAGAGGTGGCCTGACCAGTGGCGCTGTAGGCTTTCACAGTCAGTGATGACGTTGTCCAACAGGCCTTGAAGGGGAGTACCGGACGGTCCCGCCAGGTGGCAGCATTCTCGGGACACAGGTGGAACGCAACCACTCCGTCCACCTGAGGGACCTCTGTGTACTCCGTGTTCATCATGAATTTTCAGGAAGAAAGGTACCGGAGGGGGCATGGCTATGAGCGGCGCCCTGGCCCGCAGAACCAATCGAGTAGCCGGGAGGGGGGGGCGGAGGTTTCCAGTCCACATCGCGCTCACAGCGGCCTAAGAAAGCATAGCAGACATCCGTGCATCAGGCTCAGACTGGGCGAGCGGATCCAAAGTTGGCAGCCCAGGCGAGTCATCAGCATCAGATATCGCTGTGACGCTCTCAGATGCAGCGGCAAAATCGTCATCCAATTCCGGGGGCTTGAAGGAGAATGCCGGCTGGCTGCGAAGCGAGCCGCACTTCTCCCGAGCTCGTACAGAAGCAAGCAAGTGTGCCGGGGAGCCGGGTGGTTCGTGGGGATTTACCCGGCGAAACCGAGCCCGTCTTCATCCTTGAATCGCCTTCAATGCCAGCCGGGTTGTACTCAATCCCGTGGAAAGAAGGAACGATGCTGGGGGTGGCTAAAGTGGCTTTCTCTCGTGAGAAAAGAAAGCTGCGATCGCAATGTTGCCATGGCTATGTTCTCGCACTGAGAACATAAACCATTCATAAAACGCTGTCTTCGTGTGTTCGCAGCCCAGGCACATAAAACAGCTTTTATGACCATCAGAAGTGGAGAGAAATCGACCGCATCCAGGAACTACACAGCGGCGGAAGGGCATCTTTAAAAAGACACGCCATGAAAAGGACGTTCAACGTGTATGTTGGCATTTTAAAGAGCAGATTCAGGTGCCTGGACTGCAGTGGTGGAATGATGTGTACAGTCCCAACAAATTATGCCAGATCAAAGTAGTGTGCTGCATCTTCCACATCCTAGCACTTAGAAGTGACTCAAAAGTTGTGGTATTACAAAGTGCAAATTGCATTCAGCATGTTTGTGCCGCTAAATGATTTGCATAATTCCTTTAGTGAATCGGGAAAATACCACACAGACAATGTTTGCTAATAAACTACGGTTCCAGTGGGGGCAATTCATTCTTAGCGATATTCATCCATTTGTATAATATGGTTCCAGTTTCGCCACTCTCTTTTTTCTCATCTCCCAGAGAATGGTAAAAAAATTCCCTTGTAACAAACACACACATTGGCAGTGTTACATTTTCATTTATAACCCTGAGAATGGGCTGGGGATAAAAAAAAATTATTATCATCATTATAAAACTATTGCTTGTGTAGCACCTCAACCCAGAAGTTCTCTCTTTTGGCTGAAACAAATGAGACATTACGGTCGAACTGTTATACTCCTGTCTCCATGATACAGACTCTCTATGAAAGGATCCCTAGAGAATACATAAGCAGCTCTGACTTTGTACATACTCACAACCTGCTGCTTATTATTAGTCTTGAGACGATCAAAGAGAAGTGTTGAAATGTCAGTGCAGCTGTGAAAAACATCAATGATTAGGTCTTGCTCCTAGTCCATTAAATATCCCAGAAAGCAGTGTTTTCTGGAGTTGTTTAGACTAACGACTTTTACAATAACCGAGTGAGACCTGTTAAAGTTTGTGAGGTGTGGGCTTGGGTAAATGCAATGTTGAACATTGAGGAAAAGACATAATCATGCTAGAGGCACATTTTCCTTTCTTCATTCCCTCCCTTTTCTATATGCTTATAATAACAGGATCAACCTGTTATTATCTTAAAATAAATCTCGACAGGGCATACAGGACCCCAACACCAAGCAGAGGGGTCTTGTAAAACCCTGAAAGTGTTTATTTTTCGATAACGACTGGCTAAATCTAAATTTGATTGCGTATCATTACCATATTAATACATAAATGGACATGTTTTATGTGAGAAAAAAGAGAAGACCGAGTCATATGAGTGACATGAAACTAGCACAGCAATATATGAAATTGCTTGCCTAGAACAATAGTCCATTACAAATTAGTTCTCATTATTCTCATATTAAAAATATGCCAAAAATTTGACCAAGAATGCCGCAATTGGCCAATCAGAATCATACATTTATACATATACATATTATACATACAGTATATATACATACAGTACTGTGCAAAAGTCTTGGGCTCATAAGATTAGGGCTGCACAATTAATTGAAAAACTAATCGCGATTACGATTATGGCTGCCACAATTATGTAATCGTGAAAACTGACAATCACAGTATCCAATTTAAGTCTGTTTCTGTTGCGTCAATGATTTTCTATTTACAACATGTTTTTGCAGCGGTTCAGTATTCTAACCAATCACTAACATGTCCGTTGAGCAATGAAATGGCAATGGCCAATCAGAGCCACTTAGATTAGTCCTCTGTCCTATCTGTAAAGTTTTAAACTGTCTGAATGCCCAGATGCTTGCTTTATGTGTTTGATCTGTTCGCGCAGCACACGAAAATTAATAATGCAGAAAAATCTTCTGACACTAAAAAAAGAAGCTGTAGAACAAGAGTAAAAAGCACTTTGTAAAGATTTTGGTGTAAAGGGATATAAGGGAAAGGAGGAGGCGAGAACCGGCTTGATGATATAAATAATAGTTTTAATGATAAACGTAAAAAAAAGACTCAAACACACACATGATGGAGCAGCTGCCGTAAATGATCTCTGTATGTCGCACCACCATCCGCAGTCGGCCTTTATCCCTCTCGGAGGCTTTATTAGCCTGATAAGGGACTGGGTGTGCAGAATCACCACCCGGCCCCACCCTCCGCCCTGTCACATTTGGATTCATTGCATATTGCACCACTTGCTTTGAACGTAAATGTTAAATACACTGCAAATGAGCAACAGAACAAAACTAAACGATCCTATTCTAATCAAGGCACAGATTTAGTTGTTATGCTGATTAGACAGCTTTGTTTTTAATGAAAGCATTCGTGAGAGTGCAGAACATTGTGCGGAGCGTCTCTGCACTCACATCAAAATGCAGATCTCATACAGTGTAAACCTGCACTGAGTGACAGCAGTCATTGTAATGGGAGAGTTTGTCGTGTTGCTCAATTTCTATGTACAATTTATTAAAAATGTAATAACAGTTTTGTTTTGTCATGTTAAAAAGTAAGTCAATGTGAATTTGATTTGTACAAAATAGCAATCAAATAATTCAGCTTAAATGTTCGAAGTGTGTTTTGGAGGTGTAGCCAACATAAATATTATGGCATGAATAGCATATTTCAGGAATCACCGTCATTGTTATTGTTTATGCTCTAATAAGACCAATTTGCCACGCAGCTGGTATTGGTATTTAACATTTTTACAAATCGCACAAACTCAGATTGCAAATTAATATTTTTAATTTCCAAAGTGCAACAACTGAGTCCAAAAATCTAGATCTAGATCCAGATAAAGGTCTAATGGGATGAATGGTCCCCTGTCTAGCCACCTAAGTGCTTACTGAATGCAGTAACTTGGTCGATTTAAATCAGCTGTTAATAAGTTTGAATATTGAATATGCCATATTATTTACTGTACGTGAAGAACCACACGGTTGCTTTGTGATGTCACGTAATTAAAATTTTGAATCAACATTAATAATCACGATTACAATATCAAGAGCAATAATCTACAATTTTGATTTTTGCTATAATCATGCAGCCCTACATGAGATGTTTCACAAAAAATGTGTCTCAAGATGGTTATTTATATCTGCTACTTTAGTGTGTTAATAGGAAATATAAATTTTATACTACCAAATGTTCCTTTTGGAAATAGAATAGAACAGAAGAACAGGGAGCCCTGCAACTGATGTCATGACCCTCACAGAGCCCCCCACTGAACACCGGGTCAGTCTGAGATAACACGAAGAGACAGAAGTAACAGCCTAAATAAATAAAAGAACTGTGACAAATTCTCCAAGAAGCTTGGAACATCCTATCTGCCAACAACCAAGAAAAACTGTGTCCAGGTGTAAGAAGGAGAATTGGTGATGTTTTGAAGGCAAAAGTGTCCACACTAAATATTGATTTAGCTCTTTTTCTGTTAACTGGTTTTTGTTTGATGGTAATTGATTAATGAAAACTATTTATGTCATTAGATTTTTAAGAAATCCTCACTTTGAAAGTTTTTCACAAGTGCCTAAAACCTTTGCACAATACTATGTGTGTTTGTGTGTGTGTATATACTGATAGTTTGTGTATTCCAAATAAATCCAGCCTTTCTCTTATTGACTACTGTATGTGTGACACTCACAAAATAAGTTTTGTTGAGATAATTACTTTTTGGTTTCCTTTTCTTCTATTGCAATATTAATTTATTTTATTCTGATTTATATAATTTAATACTAATGAGAGATTACAAAAAAAGCATACAATGATATGTATTTCATAAAATGGACACAGGGTGGCAGTAACAACGAGCAGCGTCACACTGGGACATTTAGCGATGCGCAGAGCAAGATGAGCTCATAATCTGAGTGAATGGAGAATGAGCAACTGTTGTCCTGCGTCGCTGATTTCTCTGTAATATTTCCAATATTTTCAGGTTAGTTATACACCTTTTATGTGACTACAGATGTTTATAAGCTAATACGAAGCCCAGGTGATGTGTGCTCTGTAAGCTAAAAGTATGTCAAATGTGTAAACAGTTAAGTTTGACAGTAAGCAGTTGAGAAAATGGCGGCTGACATCCGCAGATTGTTTATTAGATTCCTCCGATAGGAGGGAATCTATTGTTATTGACAGTTTTATTAGATTCCTCCAGTAGGAGGAAAACTATTGTTATTGGCAGTTTTATTATTAGATTCCTCCGGTAGGAGAGAATCTATTGTTATTGACAGTTTTATTATTAGATTCCTCCGATAGGAGGGAATCTATCGTAATTGACAGTATTATTATTATTATTATTATTAGATTCCTCCGATAGGAGGGAATCTATTGTAATTGACAGTATTATTATAAGATTCCTCCAAAAAGGAGGGAATCTATTGTAATTGACATTATTATTATTAGATTCCTCCGGTAGGAGGGAATCTATTGTAATTGACAGTATTATTAGATTCCTCCGATAGGAGGAAATCTATTGTTATTGACAGTTTTATTAGATTCCTCCGATAGGAGGGAATCTATTGTTATTGACAGTTTTATTATTATTATTATTATTATTATTAGATTCCTCCGATAGGAGGGAATCTATTGTTATTGACAGTTTTATTATTATTATTATTATTATTATTAGATTCCTCCGATAGGAGGGAATCTATTGTTATTGACAGTATTATTATTATTATTATTATTATTATTATTATTATTATTAGATTCCTCCGATAGGAGGGAATCTATTGTAATTGACAGTTTTATTATTAGATTCCTCCGATAGGAGGGAATCTATTGTTATTGACAGTTTTATTATTATTATTATTATTAGATTCCTCCGATAGGAGGGAATCTATTGTAATTGACAGTTTTATTATTAGATTCCTCCGATAGGAGGGAATCTATTGTTATTGACAGTTTTATTATTATTATTATTATTAGATTCCTCCGATAGGAGGGAATCTATTGTTATTGACAGTTTTATTATTATTATTATTATTATTATTAGATTCCTCCGATAGGAGGGAATCTATTGTTATTGACAGTTTTATTATTATTATTATTATTATTATTAGATTCCTCCGATAGGAGGGAATCTATTGTTATTGACAGTTTTATTATTATTATTATTATTATTATTATTAGATTCCTCCGATAGGAGGGAATCTATTGTAATTGACAGTTTTATTATTAGATTCCTCCGATAGGAGGGAATCTATTGTTATTGACAGTATTATTATTATTATTAGATTCCTCCAATAGGAGGGAATCTATTGTTATTGACAGTTTTATTATTATTATTATTATTATTATTATTAGATTCCTCCGATAGGAGGGAATCTATTGTTATTGACAGTTTTATTATTATTATTATTATTATTATTATTATTATTATTATTATTATTATTATTATTCTCCTTGAGCCCCAATATCTCAAAAAGTCACTGGTCAAAAATTTTCTAAATTGGCACATTGATACTCCATGCCAACGGGTACCCCCAAACCAAGAATGGCCCACATTCGCCCATAGGTGGCGCTACAGGCCACGCCCCAAAAAAATATATTCAAAGTCATGGCATTTCCAAGCCATTTGTCCAATTATTCTCAAACCTGGTGTACATGCCTCATTTCTCATGGGGAACAAAAAAGCCTCAAGGACCCATAACTTCTGCCCTAATGGATTTTCCTGTACAGTGAAAATTTGCCAAAACCTACAAAACTCTTCTTCTCCTGAACCGTAGCTCCAATATACTTGAAATTTGGTACGCATGTGTAGAATTGATGTCTTTGAAAACATTACTTAGCAAAAATGAATACGATATAAAATGGCTGAAAGGGGCGTGTTTATGTAAATGTTCACATTTAATCAATATATATGTCAATATATCAAATGTAATTTTGACCCAGGGTTTTTCAAACCTAACATTCTTCAAGATAACATCCCTTTGAAGTACTGTGCAAAGAATTGCCCACATTCGCCCTTAGCGGTTCGCTACAGGCCACGCCCAAATGTCACATTTTCAAAATGATGGCATTTTCACCACAATTTTCGAAATATTCTAAAACTTGGTATACTTGCCTCATTTCTCATTGGGAACAAAAAAGCCTCAAGGACCCATAAGGTACGATTAAAAATGGCTGAAAGGGGCGTGTTTATGTAAATGTCCACATTTAATCAATATATAAGTCAATAAATCAAATGTAATTTTGACTGAGGGATTTTAAACCTGACATGCTTCAAGATAACATCCCTTTGAAGTACTGTGCAAAGAATTGCCGACATTCGCCCTTAGCGGTTCGCTACAGGCCACGCCCAAATGTCACATTTTCAAAATGATGGCACTTTCACCCCAATTTTCCAAATATTCTAAAACTTGGTATACTTGCCTCATTTCTCATTGGGAACAAAAAAGCCTCAAGGACCCATAACTTCTGCCCTAATGGATTGTCCTGTACAGTGAAAATTTGCCAAAACCTACAAAAGTCTTCTTCTCTTGAACCGTAGATCCAATTGACTTGACATTTGGTACCCATGTGTAGAATTGATGTCTTTCAATTTGTTACTTAGCAAAAATGAATACAATACAAAATGGCTGAAAGGTGCGTGTTTATGTAAATGACCACATTGCCTCAATATATTAGTGTCAATAAACCAAATGTAAATTTGATTGATGGTTTTTCAAAACTAAGATGCTTCAAGATGACATAACTATGTGTGCTTGAGAAAGCCAACATATTGTTATGTTACATACATTTATTATTATTATTATTATTAATACTATTTTACTTACTAAAATTTCAACAACCTCACCTCTAAGAGCTTTAATGCTATAAGTACCCAACTTGCCACAGACCTGGGGACTGTTCTGAAGTTTGCTGCTATGTCTTTTTTTACCTGATGCGACTTAAGCTTTTTATATAAATGACGATCAAAAATGTAAAAAATCCCATTGATTTACAATGGCTGAGCAAAAATGCCCCCTCTACTGGATCAATACGGTCTACAAGTAAAATCCCATTCACTTACATTGGCTGAGCAAAGAGGCTCCCTCTGCTGGTGTAACTCTGTCTACCAAATGCACTTTTACTGGAGAAATCTCTCTAATGGAGCAATTCTGTCTACTAGTGGGTGGAGCTCCCGACTTTCTCAGCCAGAAGAATTTTGCCTGCGTTTGCACAAAGGTATGTCAATTGTGTGTGTTTAATGCTTGACATTTGGAACATTCACGCGATTTTATACTATTCATCTCAACAAATGGTAAAACAACTCATATAAATGTTTTCGAGCAGTTTGTGTGAAACAGCGATAATCGTCGCGTCTAACGCACGAGCCCCGATGAGAGTTACTGCACAAGGTCAGTGAGATGTATTTTACTGCTTCCCAGTTTGAATATTCAAGCGATTTTACACTATTCAACTCAACAAATGGCAAAACAACTCAAATAAATGTTTGTGAGCAGTTTTGTGTGAAACCGCGAGATGCGTCGCGTCTAACGCACGCGAGCCCCGATGAGAGTTACTGCACAAATAAGGTCAGTGAGATGTGTTTTACTACTTCCCAGTTTGAATATTCAAGCGATTTCACACTATTCAACTCAACAAATGGCATACAACTCAAATAAATCTTTGCGAGGAGTTTGAAATCGGGAATCATTATTGAATTCTGGCATTATTACGGGGGTCAACAATGGCGCTGTAATGTCCTTTCAGATGCATTGTTCTAAACAGCGGAAAAAACTTAAACAAAATACTGCGTCATTTTTGCCCATTCAGATACATGGAAGAGATCATTACAAACTGTAAAAGGTCTACTTTTATTTGTGTACACTTACAATAACAACAAAACCTTGAGCTTTTGTAAAATAACGAAAATAAACAGGGTGCGCCGAATCTGTCTTAGCGATCATCTGTCTGATACACGTCAGAAAAATCAAGTGAAACTCCGCGAACACTTATCACACAAACATGAAACATATGTCTAAAGAAAGAAGGGATGGACGGATCGATCCTAAAGTATCAATACTTCCGAGAATGATGTTTCATCTGCGTGTTCTCTGACAGCACGCGATAGTGACGCGATCTAATTTTTACTCGCGTCTTCAATGCGAGCAATGTTTGTCTGTTGTATGTGTTTTTAACACTTTCCTGTTTGAACTTTCAAGCGATTTTACACCATTCAACTCAACAAATGGCAAAACAACTCAAATAAATTATGTGTGAAACAGCGAGCAGCGTCACGTCTAACTCACGAGCCCCGATGAGAGATCGCATTCGCTTCTTCTTGCGTTTGAACGGACAATTTCTTACAACAAAATGTCAAATTACATGATATATTGTGGAGTCTGTTTTGTCTCAAGTGAACATAAACAGTTGATGAAGAAATCGCGAATCTAAATCTAGTATCAACACTTCCGAGAATGATTATCAGCGTTGTGTCTTACAGCGCGAGGCGATCTCATTTTTACTCGCATCTTCATGGAGGTTTGTCGGTTGTATGTAGTTTCACAATCTCAATCAATTAATCTCTGAAATGAATACAGATGTAACAGCACGAAAATAATGAGACTTCACAGTTCTCAAAAGATTAAACTCAATGAAACAAGCCGCACAGACTGTGCCTTGAATGAAATGCGTTTAAAATCCTCTTAAAGAGACAGTAACAATTTTCCAAGTAAATAAAAAGTAGGCCTACAAATGGTTTTTACACCAAAAATAAATTTCTCTCATCGTATACTCACCCTCATTCCATCCCAGATGTGTATTATTTCCTTTCTTCTGGTGAACACAAATTAAGCTTTTTAGAAGATTATCTCAACCCTGTTGGACCTTTCAATGACTTGAATGGTGATCAGAACTCAGAAGCTACAAAAATCACATAAATGCAGCATAAAAGTAATCCATACCACTCCAGTGGTTTAATCCATGCCTTCAGAAGTGATATTATAGGTTCGGGTTAGAAACAGACCTATATATATATATATATATATATATATATATATATATATATATATATATATATATATATATATATACTTCAAGATGACATCACTCTGAAGTACTGCGTAAAGAATATCCCACATTCTCCCTTAGGGGGCGCTACAGGCCAAGCCCAAAATTCCCATTTTCTGGTCAAAAATGTTCTAATTTTGTATATTGATACTACAGACCAACAGGAATCCACAAACCAAGAATGGCCCACATTCGCCCTTAGGGGGCACTACAGGCCACGCCCTAAATTCCCATTTGCTGGTCAAAAATGTTCTAATTTGGTACATTGATACTACAGGCCAACAGGAACCCACAAACAAAGAATTGCCCATATTCGCCATTAGGGGGCGCTACAGGCTATGCCCAAAATTCCCATTTTATGGTCAAAAATGTTCTAATTTGGTATATTGACACTACAGGCCAACAGAAATCCACAAACCAAGAATGTCTCACATTCGCCCTTAGGGGGCGCTAAAGGCCATTCCCAAATTGCTATTTTTTTTTGTCAAAAACTTTCAAATTTGGTACATTGATACTACAGGCCAACAGGAACTCACAAACCAAGATTGGCCCACATTCACCCTTAGGGGGCGCTATAGGCCATGTCAAAAATTCCCATTTTCTGGTCAAAAATGTTGTAATGTGGTACATTGATACTGCACGCCAACAGGAACCCACAAACCAAGAATTGCCCATATTCGTCATTAGGGGGCGCTACAGTCTATGCCTTAAAGTCCTATTTTTTGGTCAAACATTTTCAAATTTGGTACATTGATACTACAGGCCAACGGGAACCCACAAACCAAGAATGGCCGACATTCACCCTTAGGGGGCGATATAGGCCATGTCCAAAATTCCCATTTTCTGGTCAATAATGTTCTAATTTGGTACATTGATACTACAGGCCAACAGGAACTCACAAACCAAGAATTGCCCGTATTCACCATTAGGGGGCGCTACAGGCTATGCCCCAATGTCCCACATTCAAAGTGATGGCATTTCCACCCCATTTTTTCAGTTCTTCTGAAACTTAATGTACATAACTCATTTCTCATTGTAAACAAAAAAGCCTCCAGGATCCATAAGATCCCAGCATCATGGATTTTCCTGTACACTGAAAATGTTTAGTTTAGGATTCAGACAGAAAGACACGTTTTTTGAATTTCTTCATTGGGAGAGTTTAACCCCAACCCTCTACTGAACAATTTTAAATGATTTGCCATTTTGAGGAGGAATCGCATTGCTGCTTGCAGCTATATTTATTATTATTCTTCTCCTTGAGCCCCAATATCTCAAAAAGTCACTGGTCAAAAATTTTCTAAATTGGCACATTGATACTCCATGCCAACGGGTACCCCCAAACCAAGAATGGCCCACATTCGCCCATAGGTGGCGCTACAGGCCACGCCCCAAAAAAATATTTTCAAAGTCATGGCATTTCCAAGCCATTTGTCCAATTATTCTCAAACCTGGTGTACATGCCTCATTTCTCATGGGGAACAAAAAAGCCTCAAGGACCCATAACTTCTGCCCTAATGGATTTTCCTGTACAGTGAAAATTTGCCAAAACCTACAAAACTCTTCTTCTCCTGAACCGTAGCTCCAATATACTTGAAATTTGGTACGCATGTGTAGAATTGATGTCTTTGAAAACATTACTTAGCAAAAATGAATACGATATAAAATGGCTGAAAGGGGCGTGTTTATGTAAATGTCCACATTTAATCAATATATATGTCAATATATCAAATGTAATTTTGACCCAGGGTTTTTCAAACCTAACATTCTTCAAGATAACATCCCTTTGAAGTACTGTGCAAAGAATTGCCCACATTCGCCCTTAGCGGTTCGCTACAGGCCACGCCCAAATGTCTCATTTTCAAAATGATGGCATTTTCACCACAATTTTCGAAATACTCTAAAACTTGGTATACTTGCCTCATTTCTCATTGGGAACAAAAAAGCCTCAAGGACCCATAACTTCTGCCCTAATGGATTGTCCTGTACAGTGAAAATTTGCCAAAACCTACAAAAGTCTTCTTCTCTTGAACCGTAGATCCAATTGACTTGACATTTGGTACCCATGTGTACAATTGATGTCTTTCAATTTGTTACTTAGTAAAAATGAATACAATACAAAATGGCTGAAATGTGCGTGTTTATGTAAATGACCACATTGCCTCAATATATTAGTGTCAATAAACCAAATGTAATTTTGATTGATGGTTTTTCAAACCTAACATGCTTCAAGATGACATAACTATGTGTGCTTGAGAAAGCCAACATATTGTTATGTTACATACATTTATTATTATTATTAATATTAATACTATTTTACTTACTAAAATTTCAACAACCTCACCTCCAAGAGCTTTAATGCTATAAGTACCCAACTTGCCACAGACCTGGGGACTGTTCTGAAGTTTGCTGCTATGTCTTTTTTTACCTGATGCGACTTAAGCTTTTTATATAAATGACGATCAAAAATGTAAAAAAAAATCCCATTGATTTACAATGGCTGAGCAATATTGCCCCCTCTACAGGATTAATACGGTCTACAAGTAAAATCCCATTCACTTACATTGGCTGAGCAAAGAGGCTCCCTCTGCTGGAGTAACTCTGTCTACCAAATGCACTTTTACTGGAGAAATCTCTCTAATGGAGCAATTCTGTCTACTAGTGGGTGGAGCTCCAGACTTAGAAAGCCCGATGAATTGCTCGTGTATGCACAAAGGTGTCAATTGTGTGTTTAATGCTTGACATTTGGAACATTCACGCGATTTTATACTATTCATCTCAACAAATGGCAAAACAACTCAAAGAAATGTTTTCGAGCAGATTACGTGAAACGGCGAGATGCGTCGCGTCTAACGCAGGAGCCCCGATGAGAGTTACTGCACAAAGGTCAGTTTGATGTGTTTTACTGCTTCCCAGTTTGAATATTCAAGCGATTTTACACTATTCAACTCAACAAATGGCAAAACAACTCAAATAAATATTTTCGAGCAGTTTGAAATCGGGAATCATTATTGAATTCTGGCATTATTACGGGGGTCAACAATGGCGCTGTGACGTCCTTTTTGATGTATTTCTCTATACAGCGGAAAAAACTTAAACAAAATACTGCGTCATTTTTGCCAATTCAGATACATGGAAGAGATCATTACAAACTATAAAAGGTCTACTTTTATTTGTGTACACTTACAATAACAACAAAACCTTGAGCTTTTGTAAAATAACGAAAATAAACCGAGTGCGCCGAATCTGTCTTAGCGGTCTGATACACGTCAGAAAAATCAAGTGAAACTCCGCGAACACTTTTCTTCAATGAACACATCTTCAGTGCGAGCAATGTTTGTCTGTTGTATGTGTTTTTAACACTTTCCTGTTTGAACTTTCAAGCGGTTTTACACCATTCAACTCAACAAATGGCAAAACTGTTTATGTGAAACAGCGAGCAGTCACGTCTAACTCACGAGCCCCGATGAGAGATCGCATTCGCTTCTTCTTGCGTTTGAACGGACATTTTCATACAACAAAATGTCAAATTACATGCTATATTGTGGAGTCTGTTTTGTCTCAAGTGAACATTAACAGTTGATGAAGAAATCGCGAATCTAAATCTAGTATCAACACTTCCGAGATTGATTATCAGCGTTGTGTCTGACAGCGCGAGGCATCTCATTTTTACTCGCATCTTCATGGAGGTTTGT
>JAVLUX010000006.1:31637500-31665000 GCA_032164185.1 Moxostoma hubbsi
AGCTCCAGACTTTCTGAGCCAGAAGAATTTTGCCTGCGTTTGCACAAAGGTATGTCAATTGTGTGTGTTTAATGCTTGACATTTGGAACATTCACGCGATTTTATACTATTCATCTCAACAAATGGTAAAACAACTCAAATAAATGTTTGTGAGCAGTTTTGTGTGAAACCGCGAGATGCGTCGCGTCTAACGCACGAGCCCCGATGAGAGTTACTGCACAAAGGTCAGTGAGATGTGTTTTACTGCTTCCCAGTTTGAATATTCAAGCGATTTTACACTATTCAACTCAACAAATGACAAAACAACTCAAATAAATGTTTGTGAGCAGTTTTGTGTGAAACCGCGAGATGCGTCGCGTCTAACGCACGAGCCCCGATGAGAGTTACTGCACAAAGGTCAGTGAGATGTGTTTTACTGCTTCCCAGTTTGAATATTCAAGCGATTTTACACTATTCAACTCAACAAATGGCATTACAACTCAAATAAATGTTTGCGAGGAATCTGAAATCGGGAATCATTATTGAATTCTGGCATTATTACGGGGGTCAACAATGGCGCTGTAATGTCCTTTCAGATGCATTGTTCTAAACAGCGGAAAAAACTTAAACAAAATACTGCGTCATTTTTGCCCATTCAGATACATGGAAGAAATCATTACAAACTATAAAAGGGCTACTTTTATTTGTGTACACTTACAATAACAACAAAACCTTGAGCTTTTGTAAAATAACGAAAATAAACAGGGTGCGCCGAATCTGTCTTAGCGATCATCTGTCTGATACACGTGAGAAAAATCAAGTGAAACTCCGCGAACACTTATCACACAAACATGAAACATATGTCTAAAGAAAGAAGGGATGGACGGATCGATCCTAAAGTATCAATACTTCCGAGAATGATGTTTCATCTGCGTGTTCACTGACAGTTCGCGATAGTGAGGCGATCTCATTTTTACTCGCATCTTCAATGCGAGCAATGTTTGTCTGTTGTATGTGTTTTTAACACTTTCCTGTTTGAACTTTCAAGCGATTTTACACCATTCAACTCAACAAATGGCAAAACAACTCAAATAAATATTTGTGTGAAACAGCGAGCAGCGTCACGTCTAACTCACGAGCCCCGATGTGAGATCGCATTCGCTTCTTCTTGCGTTTGAACGGACAATTTCATACAACAAAATGTCAAATTACATGATATATTGTCTGTTTTGTCTCAAGTGAACATAAACAGTTGATGAAGAAATAGCGAATCTAAATCTAGTATCAACACTTCCGAGAATGATTATCAGCGTTGTGTCTGACAGCGCGAGGCATCTCATTTTTACTCGCATCTTCATGGAGTTTTGTCGGTTGTATGTAGTTTCACAATCTCAATCAATTAATCTCTGAAATGAATACAGATGTAACAGCACGAAAATAATGAGACTTCACAGTTCTCAAAAGATTAAACTCAATGAAACAAGCCGCACAGACTGTGCCTTGAATGAAATGCGTTTAAAATCCTCTTAAAGAGACAGTAACAATTTTCCAAGTAAATAAAAAGTAGGCCTACAAATGGTTTTTACCCCAAAAATAAATTTCTCTCATAGTATACTCACCCTCATTCCATCCCAGATGTGTATTATTTTCTTTCTTCTGGTGAACACAAATGAAGCTTTTTAGAAGATTATCTCAACCCTGTTGGACCTTTCAATGACTTGAATGGTGATCAGAACTCAGAAGCTACAAAAATCACATAAATGCAGCATAAAAGTAATCCATACCACTCCAGTGGTTTAATCCATGCCTTCAGAAGTGATATTATAGGTGTGGGTTAAAAACAGACCTATATATTTATACTTCAAGATGACATCACTCTGAAGTACTGCGTAAAGAATATCCCACATTCTCCCTTAGGGGGCGCTACAGGCCATGCCCAAAATTCCCATTTTCTGGTCAAAAATGTTCTAATTTTATATATTGATACTACAGGCCAACAGGAATCCACAAACCAAGAATGGCCCACATTCGCCCTTAGGGGGCGCTACAGGCCACGCCCTAAATTCCCATTTGCTGGTCAAAAATGTTCTAATTTGGTACATTGATACTACAGGCCAACAGGAACCCACAAACAAAGAATTGCCCATATTCGCCATTAGGGGGCGCTACAGGCTATGCCCAAAATTCCCATTTTATTGTCAAAAATGTTCTAATTTGGTATATTGACACTACAGGCCAACAGAAATCCACAAACCAAGAATGTCTCACATTCGCCCTTAGGGGGCGCTACAGGCCATGCCCAAATGTCATTTTTTCAAAGTGATTGTATTTCCACCCCATTTATTTAGTTTTTTTGAAACCTGGTGAACATACCTCATTTCTCATTTTTAACAAAAAACCCTACAGGATCCATAAGGTCCGGCATGATGGATTTTCCTGTACACTGAAAATGTTTAGTTTAGGATTCAGACAGAAAGACATGTTTTTTGGATTTTTTCATTGGGAGGGTTTAACCCCAACCCTCTATTGATCAATTTTAAATGATTTGCCATTTTGAGGGGGAATCGCATTGCTGCTTGCAGCTATATTTATTATTATTATTATTAGATTCCTGCGATAGGAGGGAATCTATTGTTATTGACAGTTTTATTATTATTATTATTATTATTCTCCTTGAGCCCCAATATCTCAAAAAGTCACTGGTCAAAAATTTTCTAAATTGGCACATTGATACTCCATGCCAACGGGTACCCCCAAACCAAGAATGGCCCACATTCGCCCATAGGTGGCGCTACAGGCCACGCCCCAAAAAAATATTTTCAAAGTCATGGCATTTCCAAGCCATTTGTCCAAATATTCTCAAACCTGGTGTACATGCCTCATTTCTCATGGGGAACAAAAAAGCCTCAAGGACCCATAACTTCTGCCCTAATGGATTTTCCTGTACAGTGAAAATTTGCCAAAACCTACAAAACTCTTCTTCTCCTGAACTGTAGCTCCAATATACTTGAAATTTGGTACGCATGTGTAGAATTGATGTCTTTGTAAACGTTACTTAGCAAAAATGAATACGATATAAAATGGCTGAAAGGGGCGTGTTTATGTAAATGTCCACATTTAATCAATATATATGTCAATATATCAAATGTAATTTTGACTGAGGGTTTTTCAAACCTAACATTCTTCAAGATAACATCCCTTTGAAGTACTGTGCAAAGAATTGCCCACATTCGCCCTTAGCGGTTCGCTACAGGCCACGCCCAAATGTCACATTTTCAAAATGATGGCATTTTCACCACAATTTTCGAAATATTCTAAAACTTGGTATACTTGCCTCATTTCTCATTGGGAACAAAAAAGCCTCAAGGACCCATAAGGTACGATTAAAAATGGCTGAAAGGGGCGTGTTTATGTAAATGTCCACATTTAATCAATATATATGTCAATAAATCAAATGTAATTTTGACTGAGGGATTTTAAACCTGACATGCTTCAAGATAACATCCCTTTGAAGTACTGTGCAAAGAATTGCCGACATTCGCCCTTAGCGGTTCGCTACAGGCCACGCCCAAATGTCACATTTTCAAAATGATGGCACTTTCACCCCAATTTTCCAAATATTCTAAAACTTGGTATACTTGCCTCATTTCTCATTGGGAACAAAAAAGCCTCAAGGACCCATAACTTCTGCCCTAATGGATTGTCCTGTACAGTGAAAATTTGCCAAAACCTACAAAAGTCTTCTTCCCTTGAACCGTAGATCCAATTGACTTGACATTTGGTACCCATGTGTAGAATTGATGTCTTTCAATTTGTTACTTAGCAAAAATGAATACAATACAAAATGGCTGAAAGGTGCTTGTTTATGTAAATGACCACATTGCCTCAATATATTAGTGTCAATAAACCAAATGTAAATTTGATTGATGGTTTTTCAAACCTAACATGCTTCAAGATGACATAACTATGTGTGCTTGAGAAAGCCAACATATTGTTATGTTACATACATTTATTAATATTATTATTAGTGGTGCTTGCCATAGGCAAAGCATCACTATTGTTCTCTTGCATACTTATTAGGTTGGCTTGAGAAAGCCAACTTACTGAAATCCTATTTAAACTTATTATTATTAGGTTGGCTTGAGAAAGCCAACTTACTGAAATCCTATTTAAACTTATTATTATTAGTGGTGCTTGCCATAGGCAAAGCATCACTATTGTTCTCTTGCATACTTATTATTAGTGGTGCTTGCCATAGGCAAAGCATCACTATTGTTCTCTTGCATACTTATTATTATTATTATAATTATTATTATTTTTCCACACATAGTTTGGCGCGCTACTCCTCCCGCAGCTTTTGTCACAGACCTCTGAGTGAGGCATCAAATCGTGCGGCTCATTGAGGAGAGGTGTGCTATATCTTTTCTAAGCGATCGGGGGTACGGTGTTTGCCCCAGGGGCAAAAAATTGGGCAAAAAAATCCCATTGACTTAACATTGAGCCAAACTTTGACGAGTTATAGCTCAGAGCGAGGATTTCACAGAGACGTGTGATTTACCACATTTGAAGAGGCTGACAGGCTCTCTGAGAACATACCTCACAATGGGGTAAAAGTTTTACCCCTGGGGGGCAGGAGCTGCCCAAAGTTGCCCCAATGTAAGTCAATGGAATTTTTTGAAAAATTTTTTGCTCGCAGACCCACAAATGAGGCGTCAAATCGTGCAGATTATTTGGGAATGGTGTGCTATGGCTACTATAAGTGATCGGGGGTACGGTATTTGCCCCAGGGGCAAAAAATTGGGCAAAAAATCCCATTGACTTAACATTGAGCCGAACTTTGACGAGTTATAGCTCAGAGCGAGGATTTCACAGAGACGTGTGATTTACCACATTTGAAGAGGCTGACAGGCTCTGTGAGAACATACCTCACAATGGGGTAAAAGTTTTACCCCTGGGGGGCAGGAGCTGCCCAAATTTGCCCCAATGTTAAGTCTATGGTAGATTTTGTATTGAACATAACTCTGGATCACAGTGTCTTAGAGACAAGGGGGCGGGCTCATTTTACTCAGACGACCAATCAGTCTCTCAGGATCATTGTGAAGCTATCAAGCCACGCCCTAGCAACCATTTACAGTACCTTAGCAACAAGTCCCATAGACTTCCATTGAAAGAGATCAAAGGGATTTCTCTGGACTGAATTATCATAGAAACACGAGGGTGGTCTCGTTTGACTTGGGGCAGTAAAACAGCCAATCATGAATCCCCTCAACACTTCCTAGCCCCTCCCTAGCAACCATTTTCGAGCACCTTAGCAACCAAAATCCAAAGACAGATATCTTCCATTCTGAATGTCACAGAGGCATGGGAGTTGGTTTATATCATTCATACTGACAAGCAGCCTTTGGAGATTCATCATTGGCAGCTGCCAAGCCACTCCCTAGCAACAATTTAGGGCACCCTAGCAACAACATTTATTGATTTCAATTACAGTAAGATATCTTCACATCAGAATGTCCTAGAGACATGATAGTTGCTTTGTTTTCATTGGGTGAGTAATCAGTCTTCAGCTTTCATCAGGTGAACTACTTAGCCATGCCCTAGCAACCAATAAAAGCACCCTAGCAACAAAGAACCATTGACATCCATTCAAAATCACTAAGATGTCTATCTTAGGATCAGAATGACGTAGAGACTTCAGGGTTGACTTATTTTACTTAGGATGGAAAGTAGACTTGATAAATATCACCCTGGTAACTGCCTAGCAACCAAATGGGATTACCCTAGCAACCAAGAAACAAATCACATATCTCTGCACAAGAAAATCACAGAGACTTCCGGGTTGACTTATTTCACTCAGGATGATAAGGTGCATTGTTGCCTGTCACCTTGGTAACTGCCTAGCAACCAGATGGGGTTAACCTAGCAACCAATAAACAAATCACATATCTCTGCACAAGAAAATCACAGAGACTTCCGGGTTGACTTATTTCACTCAGGATGGCAAGGAGCATTGTTGGCTGTCACCTTGGTAACTGCCTAGCAACCAGATGGGGTTACCCTAGCAACCATGGAACAACACCAATATCTCTGCACCAGAACATACTACTGTCATGGGGGTAGCGTCTTTCAACTTTGGGCAGTAGGTGGGATATTGTGGTAAGAAATTTTGCCACGGCAAGCACCACTCACATTTTCTTCAGGAAATGTACATTCTAGTTAGTGGTGCTTGCCAAAGGCAAAGCATCACTATTGTTCTCTTGCATAAATTATTCCACACAAAGTTTGGCGCGCTACTCCTCCCGCAGCTTTTGTCACAGACCCCTGAGTGAGGCATCAAATCGTGCGGCTCATTGAGGAGAGGTGTGCTATATCTTTTCTAAGCGATCGGGTGTACGATGTTCGAACAGCAGACGAAAAAGCGGCCAAAAAAGTCCCATTGACTTTACATTGCGGAATGTTCAGAAATTTAAATCCCAACTGACATTTTCACACACACAGACAAAAAAGGGCCTGTCAGCCCTGCGTCTCTCTCTCTCTCTCTCCCACTCTCACTCCCCCTCAGAGGATTTATATTATCAAGCAGCCAATAAAAATCTTCATAGCCACACCCTAAAACATGCTAAAAATGTGCTAGCATCATGCTAACATATGCTGGCATCGCCTAGCGAAGTGCTAAAACATGCTATAAACGTGTTACCATCATGCTAACACATGTTGGCATTGTCTAGCGAAGTGCTAAAACATGCTATAAACGTGTTACCATCATGCTAACACATGTTGGCATTGTCTAGTAAAATGCTAAAACATGCTAAAAACATGCTAGAAACATGCTAACACATGCTAGCATCACCTAACAAAGTGCTAAACATGCTAAAAACGTGCTAGAATCATGCTAACACATGATAGCATCGCCTACCGAAGTATTAAAACATGCTAAAAACGTGCTAGCATTATGCTAACACATGCTAGCATCGCCTAATGAAGTGCTAAAACATGCTAGTATTATGCCAACAGATGTTAGCATTGCCTATGGAATTGCTAAAACATGCTAACACATGCTAGCATCGCCTAGCGAAGTGCTAAAACATTCTAAAAACGTGCTACCATCATGAAAAACATGTGCTAACAACAGTCTATGGCCTTTATTTTAGTGCTTAGAAACAAGTTAGAAAATGCTATTTGACGAGTTTTGCCACGGCAAGCACCACTCACATTTTCTTCAGGAAATGTACATTCTAGTTAGGTTGGCTTGAGAAAGCCAACTTACTGAAATCCTATTTAAACTTATTATTATTATTATTATTATTCTGAGACTAAATTTCTAAATCTAACTCCTCCTAGAGCTTTTAAGCTACATGCACCAAACTCTGCACAGACCTTCAGACTAATCCCGAATAGTGTGCTATATCTTTTCTAAGCGATCGGGGGTACGGTGTTTGCCCCAGGGGCAAAAAATTGGGCAAAAAATCCCATTGACTTAACATTGAGCCGAACTTTGACGAGTCATAGCTCAGAGCGAGGATTTCACAGAGACGTGTGATTTACCACATTTGAAGAGGCTGACAGGCGCTGTGAGAACATACCTCACAATGGGGTAAAAGTTGCACCCCTTGGGGGCAGGAGCTGCCCAAATTTGCCCCAATGTTAAGTCTATGGTAGATATTGTATTGAACATAACTCTGGATAACAGTGTCTTAGAGACAAGGGGGCGGGCTCATTTTACTCAGACGACCAATCAGTCTCTCAGGATCATTGTGAAGCTATCAAGCCATGCCCTAGCAACCATTTACAGCACCTTAGCAACAAGTCCCATAGAATTCCATTGAAAGAGATCAAAGGGATTTCTCCGGACTGAATTATCATAGAAACACGAGGGTGGTCTCGTTTGACTTGGGACAGTAAAACAGCCAATCATGAATCCCCTCAACACTTCCTAGCCCCTCCCTAGCAACCATTTTCGAGCACCTTAGCAACCAAAATCCAAAGAGAAATATCTTCCATTCTGAATGTCACAGAGGCATGGGAGTTGGTTTATATCATTCATACTGACAAGCAGCCTTCGGAGATTCATCATTGGCAGCTGCCAAGCCACTCCCTAGCAACAATTTAGAGCACCCTAGCAACCACATTTATTGATTTCAATTACAGTAAGATATCTTCAGATCAGAATGTCCTAGAGACATGATAGTTGCTTTGTTTTAATTGGGTGAGTAATCAGTCTTCAGCTTTCATCATGTGAACTACTTAGCCACGCCCTAGCAACCATTTAAAGCACCCTAGCAACAAAGAACCATTGACAACCATTCAAAATCACTAAGATGTGTATCTTAGGATCAGAATGACGTAGAGACTTCCGGGTTGACTTATTTCACTCAGGATGGCATGGAGCATTGTTCCCTGTCACCTTGATAACTGCCTAGCAACCAGATGGGGTTACCCTAGCAACCAAGAAACAAATCAAAAATCTCTGCACAAGAAAATCACAGAGACTTCCGGGTTGACTTATTTCACTCAGGATGGCAAGGAGCATTGTTGGCTGTCACCTTGGTAACTGCCTAGCAACCAGATGGGGTTACCCTAGCAACCAAAAACAAATCACATATCTCTGCACAAGAAAATCACAGAGACTTCCGGTTTGACTTATTTCACTCAGGATTGCAAGGAGCATTGTTGGCTGTCACCTTGGTAACTGCCTAGCGACCAGATGGGGTTACCCTAGCAACCAAGAAACAAATCACATATCTCTGCACAAGAAAATCACAGAGACTTCCGGTTTGACTTATTTCACTCAGGATTGCAAGGAGCATTGTTGGCTGTCACCTTGGTAACTGCCTAGCAACCAGATAGGGTTACCCTAGCAACCAAGTTAAAAATCACATATCTCTGCACCAGAAAATCGTAGAGACTTCCTGTTTCACTTATTTCACTCAGGATGGAAAGTAGCCTTGATATGCATCACTCTGGTAACTGCCTAGCAACCAGATTGGGTTACCCTAGCAACCAAGTAACAAATCATATATTTCTGCTCCAGAAAACCGTAGAGACATCTGGGTTGACTTAATTCACTCAGGATGGAAAGGAGGCTTGATAAGGATCAGCCTGGTAACTGCATAGCAACCAGACAGGGTTACCCTAGCAACCAAATAACAAATCACATATCTCTGCACCATTAAATCATACAGACTTGCGGGTTGACTTTATTCACTCAAGATGGAAAGGAGGCTTGATAAGTATCACCCTGGTAACTGCATAGCAACCAGACAGGGTTACCCTAGCAACCAAGTAACAATTCACATATCTTTGAACCAGAACATCGTAGAGACTTAGGGGTTGACATATTTCACTCAGGATTGCAAGGAGCCTTATGAGTAACACTTTGTTAACTGCCTAGCAACCAGATGGGGATAGCCTAGCAACCAAGTAACAAATCACATATCTATTTAACAGAAAATCGTAGAGACTTCCAGGTTGACTTATTTCACTCATGATGGAAAGTAGCCTTGATATGTATTACTCTGGTAACTGCCTAGCAACCAGATAGGGTTACCCTAGCAACCAAGTAACAAATTACATATCTCTGCACCAGAACAACATAAAGACTTCTGGTTTTGTTCATGGTACTCAGGGTTGCAAGGATCTATCTATCTATCTGTATATCTGTCTGTCTATTTATCAATCTATCTATATCTATCTTTCGAACTATCTATCTATCTGAGGGTTAATATCTATCTATCTATCTATCTCTCTATCTATGGGTCAATATCTATCTATCTATCTATCTATCTATCTATCTATCTATCTATCTGAGGGTCTCTATCTATCTATCTGAGGGTCAATATCTATCTATCTATCTATCAATCTATCTATCTGAGGGTCAATATCTATCTATCTATGTATCTATCTGAGGGTCAATAACTATCTATCTATCTATCTATCTATCTATCTATCTATCTATCTATCTGAGTTTCAATATCTATCTATCTTTCTAAGGATCAATATCTATCTATCTATCTATCTATCTATCTGAGGGTCAATAACTATCTATCTATCTATCTATCTATCTATCTATCTATCTCTCTGAGGGTCAATATCTATCTATCTATCTATCTATCTATCTATCTATCTATCTATCTATCTATCTATCTATCTATCTATCTATCTGATGGTCAATATCTATCTATCTATCTATCTATCTATCTATCTATCTATCTATCTATCTATCTGAGGGTCAATAACTATCTATCTATCTATCTATCTATCTATCTATCTATCTGAGGGTCAATATCTATCTATCTATCTATCTGAGGGTCAATAACTATCTATCTATCTATCTATCTATCTATCTATCTATCTATCTATCTATCTGAGGGTCAATAACTATCTATCTATCTATCTATCTATCTATCTGAGGGTCAATATCTATCTATCTATCTATCTATCTATCTATCTATCTGAGGGTCAATATCTATCTATCTATCTATCTATCTGATGGTCAATATCTATCTATCTATCTATCTATCTATCTATCTATCTATCTATCTATCTGAGGGTCAATAACTATCTATCTATCTATCTATCTATCTATCTATCTGAGGGTCAATATCTATCTATCTATCTATCTATCTATCTATCTATCTATCTATCTATCTATCTATCTGAGGGTCAATAACTATCTATCTATCTATCTATCAATCTATCTATCTATCTATCTATCTATCTATCTGAGGGTCAATAACTATCTATCTATCTATCTATCTATCTATCTGAGGGTCAATATCTATCTATCTATCTATCTATCTGATGGTCAATATCTATCTATCTATCTATCTATCTATCTATCTATCTATCTATCTATCTATCTATCTGAGGGTCAATAACTATCTATCTATCTATCTATCTATCTATCTATCTGAGGGTCAATATCTATCTATCTATCTATCTATCTATCTATCTATCTATCTATCTATCTATCTATCTATCTATCTGAGGGTCAATAACTATCTATCTATCTATCTATCAATCTATCTATCTATCTATCTATCTATCTATCTGAGGGTCAATAACTATCTATCTATCTATCTATCTATCTATCTATCTATCTATCTATCTATCTATCTGTCTATCTATCTGAGGGTCAATATCTATCTATCTATCTATCTATCTATCTATCTATCTATCTATCTATTTGATAGACTGAATAGTTTTATAATCTCTAAACTTTGAACATTGAAAACTACTAATAATTACATCAAACTAAAAACCTTAAATCTTCAAACTTTTAAAGCTACTTCAAACTTTAAGCTAGGCTTTCTCAAGCCAACCTAAAGTTTGTACTCAAACTTTTTAATCTAGTTATTATTATAATTATTATTATTTTTCCACACAAAGTTTGGCGCGCTACTCCTCCTGCAGCTTTTGTCACAGACCCCTGAGTGAGGCATCAAATCGTGCGGCTCATTGAGGAGAGGTGTGCTATATCTTTTCTAAGCGATCGGGTGTACGATGTTCGAACAGCGGACGAAAAAGCGGCCAAAAAAGTCCCATTGACTTTACATTGCGGAATGTTCAGAAATTTAAATCCCAACTGACTTTTTCACACACACAGACAAAAAAGGGCCTGTCAGCCCTGCGTCTCTCTCTCTCTCTCTCTCTCCCTCAGAGGATTTCTTTTATCAAGCAGTCAATAAAAATCTTCATAGCCACACCCTAAAACATGCTAAAAATGTGCTAGCAACATGCTAACACATGTTGGCATCACCTAGCGAAGTGCTAAAACATGCTAAAAACGTGCTAGCAACATGCTAACACATGTTGGCATCACCTAGCGAAGTGCTAAAATATGCTAAAAACGTGCTAAAAACATGCTAACACATGATAGTATTGCCTAGCGAAGTGTTAAAAAATGCTAAAAACGTGCTAGCATCATGCTAACACATGCTGGCATTGCCTAGCAAAGTGTTAAAACATGTTAAAACGTGTTAGCATTATGCTAATGCATGTTAGCATTGCTTAGGGGATTGCTAAAACATGTTAAAAACGTGCTAGCATCATGCTAACGCATGTTAGCATCGCCTAGCGAAGTGCTAAAACATGCTAAAAACGTGCTAGTATCATGCTAACACATGCTGGCATTGCCTAGCAAAATGTTAAAACATGTTAAAACGTGCTAGCATTATGCTAATGCATGTTAGCATTGCTTAGGGGATTGCTAAAACATGTTAAAAACGTGCTAGCATCATGCTAACACATGTTAGCATCGCCTAGTGAAGTGCTAAAACATGCTAAAAACGTGCTAGTATTATGCTAATGCATGTTAGCATTGGTTAGGGGATTGCTACAACATGTTAAAAATGTGCTAGCATCATGCTAACACATGTTAGCATTGCCTAGCGAAGTGCTAAAACAGGCTAAAAACGTACTAGTATCATGTTAACACATGCTAGCTTCACGTAGCGAAGTGCTAAAACATGGTAAAACGTGCTAGCATTATGCTAATGCATGTTAGCATTTATTAGGGGATTGTTAAAACATGTTAAAACGTGCTAGCATCATGCAAACACATGTTAGCATCGCCTAGCGAAGTGTTAAAACAGGCTAAAAACATGCTAGTGTCATGCTAACAATTGCTAGCTTCACCTAGCAAAGTGCTAAAACATGTTAAAACGTGCTAGCATTATGCTAATGCATGTTATCATTGCTTAGGGGATTGCTAAAACTTGTTAAAAACGTGCTAGCATCATGCTAACACATGTTAGCATTGCCAAACGAAGTGCTAAAACATGCTAAAAACGTGCTAGTATCATGCTAACACATGCTAGCTTCACCTAGCGAAGTGCTAAAACATTCTAAAAACGTGCTACCATCATGAAAAACACGTGTTAGCAACATTCTATGACCTTTATTTTAGTGCTTAGAAACAAGTTAGAAAATGCTATTTGACGAGTTTTGCCACGGCAAGCACCACTCACATTTTCTTCAGGAAATGTACATTCTAGTTAGGTTGGCTTGAGAAAGCCAACTTACTGAAATCCTATTTAAACTTATTATTATTATTATTATTATTCTGAGACTAAATTTCTAAATGTAACTCCTCCTAGAGCTTTTAAGCTACATGCACCAAACTCGGCACAGACCTTCAGACTAATCCCGAATAGTGTGCTATATCTTTTCTAACTGATCGGACTTACGGTTTTCCTAAAAATGACGATCAAAACTCGGAAAAACTCCCATTGATTAACATTGCGGAATGTTCAGAAATTTAAATCCCAACTGACGTTTTCACACACACAGACGAAAAAGGGCCTGTCAGCCCTGCGTCTCTCCTTCTCTCTCTCCCTCAGAGGATTTCTTTTATCAAGCAGCCAATAAGTAATGACCTAAAATCTTCATAGCCACAGTATAGTAGCTTCCAGGTTGACTTGATTCACTCAGTATGGAAAGGAGGCTTGATAAGTATCACCCTGGTAACTGCATAGCAACCAGACAGGGTTACCCTAGCAACCAAATAACAAATCACATATTTCTGCACCAGAAAATCATACAGACATCCTGTTTCACTTATTTCACTCAGGATGGAAAGTAGCCTTGATATGTATCACTCTGGTAACTGCCTAGCAACCAGATGTGATTACCCTAGCAACCAAGTAACAAATCACATATCTCTGCAACAGAAAATCAGAGAGACTTCCGGGTTGACTTATTTCACTCAGGATGGAAAGTAGCCTTGATATGTATCACTCTGGTAACTGCCTAGCAACCAGATGTGATTACCCTAGCAACCAAGTAACAAATCACATATCTCTGCAACAGAAAATCAAAGAGACTTCCGGGTTGACTTATTTCACTCAGGATGGAAAGCAGCCTTGATATGTATCACTCTGGTAACTGCCTAGTAACCAGATGTGATTACCCTAGCAACCAAGTAACAAATCACATATCTCTGCAACAGAAAATCGTAGAGACTACCTGTTTCACTTATTTCACTCAGGATGGAAAGTAGCCTTGATATGTATCACTCTGGTAACTGCCTAGCAACCAGATGTGATTACCCTAGCAACCAAGTAACAAATCACATATCTCTGCAACAGAAAATCAGAGAGACTTCCGGGTTGACTTATTTCACTCAGGATGGAAAGTAGCCTTGATATGTATCACTCTGGTAACTGCCTAGCAACCAGATGTGATTACCCTAGCAACCAAGTAACAAATCACATATCTCTGCAACAGAAAATCATAGAGACTTCCGGGTTGACTTTATTCACTCAGGATGGAAAGTAGCCTTGATATGTATCACTCTGGTAACTGCCTAGTAACCAGACGGGGTTACCCTAGCAACCTAGCAACCAAGTAACAAATCACATATATCTGCACCATTATATCGTAGAGACTACCTGTTTCACTTATTTCACTCAGGATGGAAAGTAGCCTTGATATGTATCATTCTGGTAACTGCATAGCAACCAGACAGGGTTACCTTAGCAACCAAGTAACAAATCACATATCTTTGAACCAGAACATCGTAGAGACTTAGGGGTTGACATATTTCACACAGGATTGCAAGGAGCCTTATGAGTATCACTTTGGTAACTGCCTAGCAACCAGATGTGTTTACCCTAGCAACCAAGTAACAAGTCACATATCTCTGCACCAGGAAATCATAGAGACTTCCTGTTTCACTTATTTCACTCAGGATGGAAAGTAGCCTTGATATGTATCCCTCTGGTAACTGCCTAGCAACCAGATGCGGTTACCCTAGCAACCAAGTAACAAATAACATATCTTTGAACCAGAACATCGTAGAGACTTAGGGGTTGACATATTTCACACAGGATTGCAAGGAGCCTTATGAGTATCACCTTAGTAACTGCCTAGCAACCAGATGGGGTTACCCTAGCAACCAACTAACAAATCACATATCTCTGCACCAGAAAATCGTAGAGAATTCCGGGTTGACATAATTTATTCAGGATGGAAAGGAGGCTTGATAAGTATCACTCTGGTAACTGCCTAGCAATGACAAGGGCTTACCCTAGCAACCAAATAACAAATCACATAACTCTGCACCAGAAAATCGTAGAGACTTCCTGTTTCACTTATTTTACTCAAGAAGGAAAGTAGACTTGATATATATCACTCTGGTAACTGCCTATCAACCAGATATGGTTACCCTAGCAACCAAGTAACAAATCACATATCTATGCAACAGAAAATCATAGAGACTTCCGGGTTGACTTTATTCACTCAGAATGAAAAGGAGGCTTGATAAGGATCACCCTGGAAACTGCCTAGCAACCAGATTGGGTTACCCTAGCAACCAAGTAAAAAATGATATATCTATCTGTCTATCTGTCTATCTATATATCTATCTATCTATCTTTCTGATGGTCAATATCTATCTATCTATCTATCTATCTATCTGAGGGTCAATATCTATCTATCTATCTATCTAACTATCTGCGGGTCAATAACTATCTATCTATCTATCTGTGGGTCATACTCTATCTATCTATATCTCAGGGTCAATGACTATCTGTCTATCTATATATCTGACGGTCAATATCTATCTATCTATCTAAGAGTCAGTGACTATCTATCTATCTATCTATCTATCTATCTATCTATCTATCTGAGGGTCAATATCTATCTATCTATCTATCTAACTATCTGCGGGTCAATAACTATCTATCTATCTATCTATCTGTGGTTCATACTCTATCTATCTATATCTCAGGGTCAATGACTATCTATCTATCTATATATCTGACGTTCAATATCTATCTATCTATCTATCTAAGGGTCAATGACTATCAATCTATCTTTCTATCTTTCTATCTATCTATCTATCTATCTGAGGGTCAATATCTATCTATCTATCTGAGGATCAATATCTATCTATCTATCTATCTATCTAATGGTCAATATCTATCTATCTATCTATCTATCTGATGGTCAATAACTATCTATCTATCTATCTATCTATCTATCTGATGGTCAATAACTATCTATCTATCTATCTATCTATCTGAGGGTCAATATCTATCTATCTATCTATCTATGGGTCATACTCTATCTATCTATCTATCTATCTATCTATCTATCTATCTATCTATCTATCTATCTATCTGAGGGTCAATATCTATCTATCTATCTATCTATCTATCTATCTATCTATCTATCTAATCTATTTGATAGACTGAATGGTTTTATAATCTCTAAACTTTGAACTTTGAAAACTACTACTTATAATTACATCAAACTAGAAACCGTAAATCTTCAAACTTTTACAACTACTTCAAAATTTATGCTAGGCTTTCTCAAGCCAACCTAAAGTTTGTACTCAAACTTTTTAATCTAGTTATTATTATTATTCTGAGACTAAATTTCTAAATCTAACTCCTCCTAGAGCTTTTAAGCTACATGCACCAAACTCGGCACAGACCTTCAGACTAATCCCGAATAGTGTGCTATATCTTTTCTAACTGATCGGACTTACAGTTTTCCTAAAAATGACGATCAAAACTCGGAAAAACTCCCATTGACTTAACATTGCGGAATGTTCAGAAATTTAAATCCCAACTGACATTTTCACACACACAGACAAAAAAGGGCCTGTCAGCCCTGCGTCTCTCCCTCTCTCTCTCCCTCAGAGGATTTCTTTTATCAAGCAGCCAATAAGTAATGACCTAAAATCTTCATATCCACAGTATTGTAGCATCCAGGTTGACTTTGTTCACTCAGTATGGAAAGGAGGCTTGACAAGTATCACCCTAGTAACTGCATAGTAACCAGACAGGGTTACCCTAGCAACCAAATAACAAATCACATATCTTTGAACCAGAACATCGTAGAGACTTAGGGGTTGACATATTTCACTCAGGATTGCAAGGAGCCTTATGAGTATCACTTTGGTAACTGCCTAGCAACCAGATGGGGTTACCCTAGCAACCAAGTAACAAATCACATATCTCTGCACCAGAAAATCATAGAGACTTTCTGTTTCACTTATTTCACTCAGGATGGAAAGTAGCCTTGATATGTATCACTCTGGTAACTGCCTAGCAACCGGATGTGGTTACCCTAGCAACCAAATAACAAATCACATATCTCTGCAACAGAAAATCATAGAGACTTCCTGTTTCACTTATTTCACTCAGGATGGAAATTAGGCTTGATATGTATCACTCTGGTAACTGCCTAGCAACCAGATGTGATTACCCTAGCAACCAAGTAACAAATCACATATCTCTGCAACAGAAAATCGTAGAGACTTCCGGGTTGACTTATTTCACTCAGGATGGCAAGGAGCATTGTTGGCTGTCACCTTGGTAACTGCCTAGCAACTACATGGGGTTACCCTAGCAACCAAGTAACAAATCACATATCTTTGAACCAGAACATCGTAGAGACATAGGGGTTGAAATATTTCTCACAGGATTGCAAGGGGCCTTATGAGTATAACGTAGGTAACTGCCTAGCAACCAGATGGGGTTACCCTAGCAACCAAGAAAGAAATCGCATATCCCTGCACAAGAAAATCACAGAGACTTCCGGGTTGACTTATTTTACTCAGGATGGCAAGGAGCATTGTTGGCTGTCACCTTGGTAACTGCCTAGCAACCAGATGGGGTTACCCTAGCAACCAAGTAACAAATCATATATCTCTGAACCAGAAAATTGTAGTGATTCCGTGTTGACTTATTTCATTTAGGATGGCAAGGAGCATTGTTGGCTTGCCCCTTGGTAACTGCCTAGCAACCAGATGGGGTTACCCTAGCAACCAAGTAACAAATCACATACCTCTGTACTAGAAAATCGTAGAGACTTCCGGGTTGACTTATTTTACTCAGGATGGCGAGTAGCGTTGGTGGCTGTCACCTTAGTAACTGCATATCAACCAGATGGGTTTCCCTAGCAACCATGGAACAACACCTATATCTCTGCACCAGAACATCCTACTGTCATGGGGGTGGCCTCTTTCAACTTTGGGCAGTAGGTGGGACATTGTGGTAAGAAATTTTGCCACGGCAAGCACCACTCACATTTTCTTCAGGAAATGTACATTCTAGTTTTTATTATAATTATTATTATTTTTCCACACAAAGTTTGGCGCGCTACTCCTCCTGCAGCTTTTGTCACAGACCCCTGAGTGAGGCATCAAATCGTGCGGCTCATTGAGGAGAGGTGTGCTATATCTTTTCTAAGCGATCGGGTGTACGATGTTCGAACAGCGGACGAAAAAGCGGCCAAAAAAATCCCATTGACTTTACATTGCGGAATGTTCAGAAATTTGAATCCCAACTGACTTTTTCACACACACAGACAAAAAAGGGCCTGTCAGCCCTGCGTCTCTCTCTCTCTCTCTCTCTCTCCCTCAGAGGATTTCTTTTATCAAGCAGTCAATAAAAATCTTCATAGCCACATCCTAAAACATGCTAAAAATGTGCTAGCATCATGCTAACATATGCTGGCATCACCTAGCGAAGTGCTAAAACATGCTATAAACGTGTTAGCAACATGCTAACACATGTTGTCATCGCCTAGCGAAGTGCTAAAACATGCTAAAAATGTGATAACAACATGCTAACACATGTTAGCATCGCCTAGCGAAGTGCTAAAACTTGCTAAAAACGTGCTAGTATCATGCTAACACATGCTAGCTTCACCTAGTGAAGTGCTAAAATATGTTAAAACGTGCTAGCATTATGCTAATGCATGTTAGCATTGCTTAGGGGATTGCTAAAACATGTTAAAAACGTGCTAGCATCATGCTAACACATGTTAGAATTGCCAAACAAAGTGCTAAAACATGCTAAAACGTGCTAGTATCATGCTAACACATGCTAGCTTCACCTAGCGAAGTGCTAAAACATTCTAAAAACATGCCACCATCATGAAAAACACGTGTTAGCAACATTCTATGACCTTTATTTTAGTGCTTAGAAACAAGTTAGAAAATGCTATTTGACGAGTTTTGCCACGGCAAGCACCACTCACATTTTCTTCAGGAAATGTACATTCTAGTTAGGTTGGCTTGAGAAAGCCAACTTACTGAAATCCTATTTAAACTTATTATTATTATTATTCTTCTGAGACTAAATTTCTAAATGTAACTCCTCCTAGAGCTTTTAAGCTACATGCACCAAACTCGGCACAGACCTTCAGACTAATCCCGAATAGTGTGCTATATCTTTTCTAACTGATCGGACTTACGGTTTTCCTAAAAATGACGATCAAAACTCGGAAAAACTCCCATTCATTAACATTGCGGAATGTTCAGAAATTTAAATCCCAACTGATGTTTTCACACACACAGACGAAAAAGGGCCTGTCAGCCCTGCGTCTCTCCCTCTCTCTCTCCCTCAGAGGATTTCTTTTATCAAGCAGCCAATAAGTAATGACCTAAAATCTTCATAGCCACAGTATAGTAGCTTCCAGGTTGACTTGATTCACTCAGTATGGAAAGGAGGCTTGATAAGTATCACCCTGGTAACTGCATAGCAACCAGATGGGGTTACCCTAGCAACCAACTAACAAATCACATATCTCTGCAACAGAAAATCAGAGAGACTTCCGGGTTGACTTGATTCACTCAGGATGGAAAGTAGCCTTGATATGTATCACTCTGGTAACTGCCTAGCAACCAGATGGGGTTACCCTAGCAACCAAGTAACAAATCACATATATCTGCACCAGAAAATCGTAGAGACTTCCTGTTTCACTTATTTCACTCAGGATGGAAAGTAGCCTTGATATGTATCACTCTGGTAACTGCCTAGCAACCAGATGTGATTACCCTAGCAACCAAGTAACAAATCACATATCTCTGCACCAGAAAATCATACAGACTTCCTGTTTCACTTATTTCACTCAGGATGGAAAGTAGCCTTGATATGCATCACTCTGGTAACTGCCTAGCAACCAGATGGGTTACCCTAGCAACCAAGTAACAAATCATATATTTCTGCACCAGAAAATCGTAGAGACATCTGGGTTGACTTAATTCACTCAGGATGGAAAGGAGGGTTGATAAGTATCACCCTGGTAACTGCATAGCAACCAGATATGGTTACCCTAGCAACCAAGTAACAAATCACATATCTTTGAACCAGAACATCGTAGAGACTTAGGGGTTGACATATTTCACTCAGGATTGCAAGGAGCCTCATGAGTATCACTTTGGTAACTGCCTAGCAACCAGATGGGGTTACCCTAGCAACCAAGTAACAAATCACATATCTCTGCAACAGAAAATCATAGACTTCCTGTTTCACTTATTTCACTCAGGATGGAAAGTAGGCTTGATATGTATCACTCTGGTAACTGCCTAGCAACCAGATGTGGTTACCCTAGCAACCAAGTAACAAATCACATATCTCTGCAACAGAAAATCATAGAGACTTCCTGTTTCACTTATTTCACTCAGGATGGAAAGTAGGCTTGATATGTATCACTCTGGTAACTGCCTAGCAACCAGACGGGGTTACCCTAGCAACCAAGTAACAAATCACATATCTCTGCACCAGAAAATCGTAGAGACTACCTGTTTCACTTATTTCACTCAGGATGGAAAGTAGCCTTGATATGTATCACTCTGGTAACTGCATAGCAACCAGACAGGGTTACCTTAGCAACCAAGTAACAAATCACATATCTTTGAACCAGAACATCGTAGAGACTTAGGGGTTGACATATTTCACACAGGATTGCAAGGAGCCTTATGAGTATCACTTTGGTAACTGCCTAGCAACCAGATGTGTTTACCCTAGCAACCAAGTAACAAATCACATATCTCTGCACCAGAAAATCATAGAGACTTCCTGTTTCACTTATTTCACTCAGGATGGAAAGAAGCCTTGATATGTATCCCTCTGGTAACTGCCTAGCAACCAGATGCGGTTACCCTAGCAACCAAGTAACAAATCGCATATCTTTGAACCAGAACATCGTAGAGACTTAGGGGTTAACATATTTCACACAGGATTGCAAGGTGCCTTATGAGTATCACCTTGGTAACTGCCTAGCAACCAGATGGGGTTACCCTAGGAACCAACTAACAAATCACATATCTCTGCACCAGAAAATCGTGGAGACTTCCTGTTTCACTTATTTCACTCAGGATGGAAAGTAGCCTTGATATGTATCACTCTGGTAACTGCCTAGCAACCAGATGTGATTACCCTAGCAACCAAGTAACAAATCACATATCTCTGCACCAGAAAATCATACAGACTTCCTGTTTCACTTATTTCACTCAGGATGGAAAGTAGCCTTGATATGCATCACTCTGGTAACTGCCTAGCAACCAGATGGGTTACCCTAGCAACCAAGTAACAAATCATATATTTCTGCACCAGAAAATCTTAGAGACATCTGGGTTGACTTAATTCACTCAGGATGGAAAGGAGGGTTGATAAGTATCTGACGGTCAATATCTATCTATCTAAGGGTCAATGACTATCAATCTATCTTTCTATCTATCTATCTATCTATCTATCTGAGGGTCAATATCTATCTATCTATCTGAGGATCAATATCTATCTATCTATCTATCTATCTAATGGTCAATATCTATCTATCTATCTATCTATCTATCTATCTATCTGATGGTCAATAACTATCTATCTATCTATCTATCTATCTGATGGTCAATAACTATCTATCTATCTATCTATCTATCTGAGGGTCAATATCTATCTATCTATCTATCATCTATCTATCTGAGGGTCAATATCTATCTATCTATCTATCTATCTATCTGAGGGTCAATATCTATCTATCTATCTATCTATCTATCTATCTATCTATCTATCTATCTATCTATCTATCTATCCATTTGATAGACTGAATGGTTTTATAATCTCTAAACTTTGAACTTTGAAAACTACTACTTATAATTACATCAAATTAGAAACCGTAAATCTTCAAACTTTTACAACTACTTCAAACTTTATGCTAGGCTTTCTCAAGCCAACCTAAAGTTTGTACTCAAACTTTTTAATCTAGTTAGTGGTGCTTGCCATAGGCAAAGCATCACTATTGTTCTCTTGCATACTTATTATTATTATTATAATTATTATTATTTTTCCACACAAAGTTTGGCGCGCTACTCCTCCTGCAGCTTTTGTCACAGACCCCTGAGTGAGGCATCAAATCGTGCGGCTCATTGAGGAGAGGTGTGCTATATCTTTTCTAAGCGATCGGGTGTACGGTGTTCGAACAGCGGACGAAAAAGCGGCCAAAAAAATCCCATTGACTTTACATTGCGGAATGTTCAGAAATTTAAATCCCAACTGACTTTTTCACACACACACAGACAAAAAAGGGCCTGTCAGCCCTGCGTCTCTCTCTCTGTCTCTCCCTCAGAGGATTTCTTTTATCAAGCAGCCAATAAAAATCTTCATAGCCATACCCTAAAACATGCTAAAAATGTGCTAGCATCATGCTAACATATGCTGGCATCACCTAGCGAAGTGCTAAAACATGCTAAAAACGTGCTAGCAACATGCTAACACATGTTGGCATCACCTAGCGAAGTGCTAAAACATGCTAAAAGCGTGCTAACAACATGCTAACACATGATAGTATTGCCTAGCGAAGTGTTAAAACATGCTAAAAACATGCTAGCATCATGCTAACACATGCTGGCATCGCCTAGCGAAGTGCTAAAACATGTTAAAAACGTGCTTGCATCATGCTAACACATGTTAGCATCGCCTAGCAAAGTGCTAAAACATGCTAGAAACGTGCTAGTATCATGCTAACACATGCTAGCTTCACCTAGCAAAGTGCTAAAACATGTTAAAACGTGCTAGCATTATGCTAATGCATGTTAGCATTGCTTAGGGGATTGTTAAAACATGTTAAAAACGTGCTAGCATCATGCTAACACACGTTAGCATCGCCTAGCAAAGTGCTAAAACATGTTAGAAACGTGCTAGTATCATGCTAACACATGCTAGCTTCACCTAGCAAAGTGCTAAGACATGTTAAAACGTGCTAGCATTATGCTAACGCATGTTAGCATTTCTTAGGGGATTGCTAAAACATGTTAAAAATGTGCTAGCATCATGCTAACACATGTTAGCATCGCCTAGCGAAGTGCTAAAACATGCTAAAAACGTGCTAACAACATGCTAACACATGCTAGTATTGCCTAGCGAAGTGTTAAAACATGATAAAAATGTGCTAGCATCATGCTAACACATGCTGGCATCGCCTAGCGAAGTGCTAAAACATGTTAAAACGTGCTAGCATTATGCTAACGCATGTTAGCATTGCTTAAGGGATTGTTAAAACATGTTAAAAACGTGCTAGCATCATGCTAACACATGTTAGCATC
Organism: Moxostoma hubbsi; assembly: GCA_032164185.1. Lineage (NCBI taxonomy): Eukaryota > Metazoa > Chordata > Actinopteri > Cypriniformes > Catostomidae > Moxostoma > Moxostoma hubbsi. The sequence continues at coordinate 31,660,818 of JAVLUX010000006.1, forward strand.
GCCTAGCGAAGTGCTAAAACATGCTAAAAACGTGCTAGTATCATGCTAACACAAGCTAGCTTCACCTAGCGAAGTGCTAAAACATGTTAAAATGTGCTAGCATTATGCTAATGCATGTTAGCATTGCTTAGGGGATTGCTAAAACATGTTAAAAACATGCTAGCATCATGCTAACACATGTTAGCATTGCCAAACGAAGTGCTAAAACATGCTAATATTGTGCTAGTATCATGCTAACACATGCTAGCTTCACCTAGCGAAGTGCTAAAACATTCTAAAAACGTGCTACCATCATGAAAAACACGTGTTAGCAACATTCTATGACCTTTATTTTAGTGCTTAGAAACAAGTTAGAAAATGCTATTTGACGAGTTTTGCCACGGCAAGCACCACTCACATTTTCTTCAGGAAATGTACATTCTAGTTAGGTTGGCTTGAGAAAGCCAACTTACTGAAATCCTATTTAAACTTATTATTATTATTATTATTATTCTGAGACTAAATTTCTAAATGTAACTCCTCCTAGAGCTTTTAAGCTACATGCACCAAACTCGGCACAGACCTTCAGACTAATCCCGAATAGTGTGCTATATCTTTTCTAACTGATCGGACTTACGGTTTTCCTAAAAATGACGATCAAAACTCGGAAAAACTCCCATTGATTAACATTGCGGAATGTTCAGAAATTTAAATCCCAACTGACGTTTTCACACACACAGGCAAAAAAGGGCCTGTCAGCCCTGCGTCTCTCCCTCTCTCTCTCCCTCAGAGGATTTCTTTTATCAAGCAGCCAATAAGTAATGACCTAAAATCTTCATAGCCACAGTATAGTAGCTTCCAGGTTGACTTGATTCACTCAGTATGGAAAGGAGGCTTGATAAGTATCACCCTGGTAACTGCCTAGCAACCAGATGGGGTTACCCTAGCAACCAACTAACAAATTACATATCTCTGCACCAGAAAATCGTAGAGACTTCCTGTTTCACTTATTTCACTCAGGATGGAAAGTAGCCTTGATATGTATCACTCTGGTAACTGCCTAGCAACCAGATGTGATTACCCTAGCAACCAAGTAACAAATCACATATCTCTGCAACAGAAAATCAGAGAGACTTCCGGGTTGACTTATTTCACTCAGGATGGAAAGTAGCCTTGATATGTATCACTCTGGTAACTGCCTAGCAACCAGACGGGGTTACCCTAGCAACCAAGTAACAAATCACATATATCTGCACCAGAAAATCGTAGAGACTTCCTGTTTCACTTATTTCACTCAGGATGGAAAGTAGCCTTGATATGTATCACTCTGGTAACTGCCTAGCAACCAGATGTGATTACCCTAGCAACCAAGTAACAAATCACATATCTCTGCAACAGAAAATCAGAGAGACTTCCGGGTTGACTTATTTCACTCAGGATGGAAAGTAGCCTTGATATGTATCACTCTGGTAACTGCCTAGCAACCAGATGTGATTACCCTAGCAACCAAGTAACAAATCACATATCTCTGCATCAGAAAATCATAGAGACTTCCGGATTGACTTGATTCACTCAGGATGGAAAGTAGCCTTGATATGTATCACTCTGGTAACTGCCTAGCAACCAAATGGGGTTACCCTAGCAACCAAGTAACAAATCACATATATCTGCACCAGAAAATCGTAGAGACTTCCTGTTTCACTTATTTCACTCAGGATGGAAAGTAGCCTTGATATGTATCACTCTGGTAACTGCCTAGCAACCAGATGTGATTACCCTAGCAACCAAGTAACAAATCACAAATCTCTGCAACAGAAAATCAGAGAGACTTCCGGGTTGACTTATTTCACTCAGGATGGAAAGTAGCCTTGATATGTATCACTCTGATAACTGCCTAGCAACCAGATGTGATTACCCTAGCAACCAAGTAACAAATCACATATCTCTGCACCAGAAAATCGTAGAGACTTCCTGTTTCACTTATTTCACTCAGGATGGAAAGTAGCCTTGATATGTATCACTCTGGTAACTGCCTAGCAACCGTATGTGGTTACCCTAGCAACCAAGTAACAAATCACATATCTCTGCAACAGAAAATCATAGAGACTTCCTGTTTCACTTATTTCACTCAGGATGGAAAGTAGGCTTGATATGTATCACTCTGGTAACTGCATAGCAACCAGATGTGGTTACCCTAGCAACCAAGTAACAAATCACATATCTTTGAACCAGAACATCGTAGAGACTTAGGGGTTGACATATTTCACACAGGATGGAAAGTAGCCTTGATATGCATCACTCTGGTAACTGCCTAGCAACCAGATGGGTTACCCTAGCAACCAAATAACAAATCATATATTTCTGCACCAGAAAATCGTACAGACATCTGGGTTGACTTAATTCACTCAGGATGGAAAGGAGGCTTGATAAGTATCACCCTGGTAACTGCATAGCAACCAGACAGGGTTACCCTAGCAACCAAATAACAAATCACATATCTCTGCACCAGAAAATCATACAGACTTGCGGGTTGACTTTATTCACTCAGGATGGAAAGGAGGCTTGACAAGTTATCACCCTGGTAACTGCATAGCAACCAGACAGGGTTACCCTAGCAACCAAGTAATAAATCACATATCTTTGAACCAAAACTTCGTAGAGACTTATTGGTTGACATATTTCACACAGGATTGCAAGGAGCCTTATGAGTAACACTTTGGTAACTGCCTAGCAACCAGATGGGGATAGCCTAGCAACCAAGTTACAAATCACATATCTATTTAACAGAAAATCGTAGAGACTTCCGGGTTGACTTATTTCACTCATGATGGAAAGTAGCCTTGATATGTATTACTCTGGTAACTGCCTAGCAACCAGATGGGGTTACCATAGCAACCAAGTAACAAATTACATATCTCTGCACCAGAACAACATAAAGACTTCTGGTTTTGTTCATGGGACTCAGGGTAGCAAGGATCTATCTATCTATCTGTCTGTCTGTCTGTCTATTTATCAGTCTATCTATATCTATCTTTCGAACTGTCTATCTATCTGAGGGTTAATATCTATCTATCTATCTATCTATCTATCTATCTGAGGGTCAATATCTATCTATCTATCTATCTATCTATCTATCTGAGGGTCAATATCTATCTATCTATCTATCTATCTATCTATCTATCTGAGGGTCAATATCTATCTATCTATCTATCTATCTGAGGGTCAATATCTATCTATCTATCTATCTATCTATCTGAGGGTCAATATCTATCTATCTATCTATCTATCTATCTATCTATCTATCTGAGGGTCAATAACTATCTATCTATCTATCTGTGGGTCATACTCTATCTATCTATATCTCAGGGTCTATGACTATCTATCTACCTATATAGATCTGACGGTCAATATCTATCTATCTATCTAAGGGTCAATGACTATCTATCTATCTATCTGAGGGTCAATATCTATCTATCTATCTGAGGATCAATATCTATCTATCTATCTATCTATCTATCTATCTATCTATCTATCTATCTATCTATCTATCTGTCTATCTGATGGTCAATAACTCTATCTATCTATCTGATGGTCAATATCTATCTATCTATCTATCTATCTATCTATCTATCTGTGGGTCATACTCTATCTATCTATCTATCTATCTATCTATCTATCTATCTATCTATCTGTGGGTCATACTCTATCTATCTATCTATCGATCTATCTATCTGATGGTCAATATCTATCTATCTATCTATCTGTGGGTCATACTCTATCTATCTATCTATCTATCTATCTATCTGAGGGTCAATATCTATCTATCTATCTATCTATCTATATATCTATCTATCTATCTATCTGTGGGTCATACTCTATCTATCTATCTATCTATCTATCTATCTATCGATCTATCTATCTGATGGTCAATATCTATCTATCTATCTATCTATCTATCTATCTATCTATCTATCTATCTATCTGTGGGTCATACTCTACCTATCTATCTATCTATCTATCTATCTATCTATCTATCTATCTATATATCTATCTATCTAATCTATTTGATAGACTGAATGGTTTTATAATCTCTAAACTTTGAACTTTGAAAACTACTACTTATAATTACATCAAACTAGAAACCGTAAATCTTCAAACTTTTACAACTACTTCAAACTTTATGCTAGGCTTTCTCAAGCCAACC
>JAVLUX010000006.1:31667500-31697500 GCA_032164185.1 Moxostoma hubbsi
ATCTATCTATCTGAGGGTCAATATCTATCTATCTATCTATCTATCTATCTATCTATCTATCTATCTATCTATCTGAGGGTCAATATCTATCTATCTACCTATCTAATCTACTTGATAGACTGAATGGTTTTATAATCTCTAAACTTTGAACTTTGAAAACTACTACTTATAATTACATCAAACTAAAAACCTTAAATCTTCAAACTTTTACAACTACTTCAAACTTTATGCTAGGCTTTCTCAAGCCAACCTAAAGTTTGTACTCAAACTTTTTAATCTAGTTAGTGGTGCTTGCCATAGGCAAAGCATCACTATTGTTCTCTTGCATACTTATTATTATTATTAGTGGTGCTTGCAAAGCAACACTATTGTAATCTCACATACTTATTTTTCTTCTTCTTCTTCTTCTTCTTCTTCTTCCGTACAAAACTTCGGCACCTAACTCGTCCCGCACCTTTTGGAGTAGACCCATGAATGAGGTGTCAAATCGTGCGGCTCATTGAGGAGAGGTGTGCTATGACTTTTATAAGCGATCGGGGGTACGGTGTTTGCCCCAGGGGCAAAAAATTGGGCAAAAAATCCCATTGACTTAACATTGCGCCGAACTTTGACGAGTCATAGCTCAAAGCGAGGATTTCGCAGAGACATGTGATTTACCACATTTGAAGAGGCTGACAGGCTCTGTGAGAACATACCTCACAATGGGGTAAAAGTTGCACCCCTGGGGAGCAGGAGCTGCCCAAAGTTGCCCCAATGTAAGTCAATGGAATTTTTTTCAAAATTTTTTGGTCGAAAACCCACAAATGAGGCGTCAAATCGTGCGGATTATTTGGGAATGGTGTCCTATGACTTTTATAATCGATCGGGGGTACGGTGATTGCCCCAGGGGCAAAAAATTGGGCAAAAAATCCCATTGACTTAACATTGCGCCGAACTTTGACGAGTCATAGCTCAGATCGAGGATTTCACAGAGACGTGTGATTAACCACATTTGAACAGGCTGACAGGCTCTGTGAGAACATACCTCACAATGGGGTAAAAGTTGCACCCCTGGGGGGCATGAGCTGCCCAAAGTTGCCCCAATGTTAAGTCTATGGTAGATTTTGTATTGAACATAACTCTGGATCACAGTGTCTTAGAGACAAGTGGGCGGGCTCATTTTACTCAGATGACCAATCAGTCTCTCAGGATCATTGTGAAGCTATCAAGCCACGCCCTAGCAACCATTTAGAGCACCTTAGCAACAACTCCCATAGACTTCCATTGAAAGAGATCAAAGGGATATCTCCGGACTGAATTATCATAGAAACACGAGGGTGGTCTTGTTTGACTTGGGGCAGTAAAACAGCCAATCATGAATCCCCTCAACACTTCCTAGCCCCTCCCTAGCAACCATTTTTGAGCACCTAAGCAACCAAAATCCAAAGAGAGATATCTTCCATTCTGAATGTCACAGAGGCATGGGAGTTGGTTTGTATCATTCATACTGACAAGCAGCCATTGGAGATTCATCATTGGCAGCTGCCAAGCCACTCCCTAGCAACAATTTGGAGCACCCTAGCAACCACATTTATTGATTTCAATTGAAGATATCTTCAGATCAGAATGTCCTAGAGACATGATAGTTGCTTTGTTTTAATTGGGTGAGTAATCAGTCTTCATCTTTCATCATGTGAACTGCTTAGCCACGCCATAGCAACCATTTAAAGCACCCTAGCAACAAAACACCATTGACATCCATTCAATATCACTAAGATGTGTATCTTAGGATCAGAATGTCGTAGAGACTTCCGGGTTGACTTATTTCACTCAGGATGGAAAGTAGACTTGATAAATATCACCCTGGTAACTGCCTAGCAACCAAATGGGGTTACCCTAGCAACCAATAAACAAATCACATATCTCTGCACAAGAAAATCACAGAGACTTCCGGGTTGACTTATTTCACTCAGGATGGCACGGAGCATTGTTTGCTGTCACCTTGGTAACTGCCTAGCAACCAGATGGGGTTACCCTAGCAACTAAGAAACAAATCACATATCTCTGCACAAGAAAATCACAGAGACTTCCGGGTTGACTTATTTCACTCAGGATGGCAAGGAGCATTGTTGCCTGTCACCTTGGTAACTGCCTAGCAACCAGATGGGGTTACCCTAGCAACCAAGAAACAAATCACACATTTCTGCACAAGAAAATCACAGAGACTACCGGGTTGACTTATTTCACTCAGGATGGCAAGGAGCATTGTTGGCTGTCACCTTGGTAACTGCCTAGCAACCAGATGGGGTTACCCTAGCAACCAATTAACAAATCACGTATCTCTGAACCAGAAAATCGTAGAGATTCCAGGTTGATTTATTTCAGTCAGGATGGCAAGGAGCATTCTTGGCTGTCACCTTGGTAACTGCCTAGCAACCAGATGGGGTTACCCTAGCAACCAAGAAACAAATCACATATCTCTGTACAAGAAAATCACAGAGACTTCCGGGTTGACTTATTTCACTCAGGATGGCAAGGAGCATTGTTGCCTGTCACCTTGGTAACTGCCTAGCAACCAGATGGGGTTACCCTAGCAACCAATAAACAAATCACATATCGCTGCACAAGAAAATCACAGAGACTTCCGGGTTGACTTATTTCACTCAGGAGAGCAAGGAGCATTGTTGGCTGTCACCTTGGTAACTGCCTAGCAACCAGATGGGGTTACCCTAGCAACCAAGTAACAAATCATATATCTCTGAACCAGAAAATTGTAGTGATTCCGTGTTGACTTTTTTCATTTAGGATGGCAAGGAGCATTGTTGGCTTGCCCCTTGGTAACTCCCTAGCAACCAGATGGGGTTACCCTAGCAACCATGTAACAAATCACATATCTCTGTACTAGAAAATCGTAGAGACTTCCGGGTTGACATATTTTACTCAGGATGGCAAGTAGCGTTGGTGGCTGACACCTTAGTAACTGCATATCAACCAGATGGGTTTCCCTAGCAACCATGGAACAACACCTATATCTCTGCACCAGAACATTCTACTGTCATGGGGGTGGCCTCTTTCAACTTTGGGCAGTAGGTGGGACATTGTGGTAAGAAATTTTGCCACGGCAAGCACCACTCACATTTTCTTCAGGAAATGTACATTCTAGTTAGTGGTGCTTGCAAAGCAACACTATTGTAATCTCACATACTTATTTTTCTTCTTCTTCTTCTTCTTCTTCTTCTTCCGTACAAAACTTCGGCACCTAACTCGTCCCGCACCTTTTGGCGTAGACCCATGAATGAGGTGTCAAATCGTGCGGCTCATTGAGGAGAGGTGTGCTATGACTTTTATAAGCGATCGGGGGTACGGTGTTTGCCCCAGGGGCAAAAAATTGGGCAAAAAATCCCATTGACTTAACATTGCGCCGAACTTTGACGAGTCATAGCTCAAAGCGAGGATTTCGCAGAGACATGTGATTTACCACATTTGAAGAGGCTGACAGGCTCTGTGAGAACATACCTCACAATGGGGTAAAAGTTGCACCCCTGGGGGGCAGGAGCTGCCCAAATTTGCCCCAATGTAAGTCAATGGAATTTTTTTCAAAATTTTTTGGTCGAAAACCCACAAATGAGGCGTCAAATCGTGCGGATTATTTGGGAATGGTGTCCTATGACTTTTATAATCGATCGGGGGTACGGTGATTGCCCCAGGGGCAAAAAATTGGGCAAAAAATCCCATTGACTTAACATTGCGCCGAACTTTGACGAGTCATAGCTCAGATCGAGGATTTCACAGAGACGTGTGATTAACCAGATTTGAAGAGGCTGACAGGCTCTGTGAGAACATACCTCACAATGGGGTAAAAGTTGCACCCCTGGGGGGCATGAGCTGCCCAAAGTTGCCCCAATGTTAAGTCTATGGTAGATTTTGTATTGAACATAACTCTGGATCACAGTGTCTTAGAGACAAGGGGGCGGGCTCATTTTACTCAGATGACCAGTCAGTCTCTCAGGATCATTGTGAAGCTATCAAGCCACGCCCTAGCAACCATTTAGAGCACCTTAGCAACAACTCCCATAGACTTCCATTGAAAGAGATCAAAGGGATATCTCCGGACTGAATTATCATAGAAACACGAGGGTGGTCTCGTTTGACTTGGGGCAGTAAAACAGCCAATCATGAATCCCCTCAACACTTCCTAGCCCCTCCCTAGCAACCATTTTCGAGCACCTTAGCAACCAAAATCCAAAGAGAGATATCTTCCATTCTGAATGTCACAGAGGCATGGGAGTTGGTTTGTATCATTCATACTGACAAGCAGCCATGGGATATTCATCATTGGCAGCTGCCAAGCCACTCCCTAGCAACAATTTGGAGCACCCTAGCAACCACATTTATTGATTTCAATTGAAGTAAGATATCTTCAGATCAGAATGTCCTAGAGACATGATAGTTGCTTTGTTTTAATTGGGTGAGTAATCAGTCTTCATCTTTCATCATGTGAACTACTTAGCCACGCCCTAGCAACCATTTAAAGCACCCTAGCAACAAAACACCATTGACATCCATTCAATATCACTAAGATGTGTATCTTAGGATCAGAATGTCGTAGAGACTTCCGGGTTGACTTATTTCACTCAGGATGGAAAGTAGACTTGATAAATATCACCCTGGTAACTGCCTAGCAACCAAATGGGGTTACCCTAGCAACCAATAAACAAATCACATATCTCTGCACAAGAAAATCACAGAGACTTCCGGGTTGACTTATTTCACTCAGGATGGCAAGGAGCATTGTTGCCTGTCACCTTGGTAACTGCCTAGCAACCAGATGGGGTTACCCTAGCAACCAAGAAACAAATCACACATCTCTGCACAAGAAAATCACAGAGACTACCGGGTTGACTTATTTCACTCAGGATGGCAAGGAGCATTGTTGGCTGTCACCTTGGTAACTGCCTAGCAACCAGATGGGGTTACCCTAGCAACCAATTAACAAATCACGTATCTCTGAACCAGAAAATCGTAGAGATTCCAGGTTGACTTATTTCAGTCAGGATGGCAAGGAGCATTCTTGGCTGTCACCTTGGTAACTGCCTAGCAACCAGATGGGGTTACCCTAGCAACCAAGAAACAAATCACATATCTCTGTACTAGAAAATCACAGAGACTTCCGGGTTGACTTATTTCAGTCAGGATGGCAAGGAGCATTGTTGCCTGTCACCTTGGTAACTGCCTAGTAACCAGATGGGGTTACCCTAGCAACCAATAAACAAATCACATATCGCTGCACAAGAAAATCACAGAGACTTCCGGGTTGACTTATTTCACTCAGGAGAGCAAGGAGCATTGTTGGCTGTCACCTTGGCTGTCACCAGAGATAAAACAGACGGGGTTACCCTAGCAAACAAATAACAAATCACATATCTCTGCACCAGAAAATCGTAGAGACTACCTGTTTCACTTAATTCACTCAGGATGGAAAGTAGCCTTGATATGTATCACTCTGGTAACTGCCTAGCAACCAGATGCGGTTACCCTAGCAACCAAGTAACAAATCACATATCTTTGAACCAGAACATCGTAGAGACTTAGGGGTTGACATATTTCACACAGGATTGCAAGGAGCCTTATGACTATCACTTTGGTAACTGCCTAGCAACCAGATGTGTTTACCCTAGCAACCAAGTAACAAATCACATATCTCTGCACCAGAAAATCATAGAGACTTCCTCTTTCACTTATTTCACTCAGGATGGAAAGTAGCCTTGATATGTATCCCTCTGGTAACTGCCTAGCAACCAGATGTGGTTACCCTAGCAACCAAGTAACAAATCACATATCTTTGAACCAGAACATCGTAGAGACTTAGGGGTTGACATATTTCACACAAGATTGCAAGGAGCCTTATGAGTATCACCTTGGTAACTGCCTAGCAACCAGATGGGGTTACCCTAGCAACCAACTAACAAATCACATATCTCTGCACCAGAAAATCGTAGAGACTTCCGGGTTGACATAATTCACTCAGGATGGAAAGGAGGCTTGATAAGTATCACCCTGGTAACTGCATAGCAACCAGACAGGGATACCCTAGCAACCAAGTAACAAATCACATATCTCTGCAACAGAAAATCGTAGAGACTTCCGGGTTGACATAATTCACTCAGGATGGAAAGGAGGCTTGATAGGTATCACCCTGGTAACTGCATAGCAACCAGACGGCGTTACCCTATCTATCTATCTATCTATCTATCTATCTATCTATCTATCTGAGGGTCATTCTCTATCTATTTATCTATCTATCTATCTATCTATCTATCTATCTGAGGGTCATTCTCTATCTATCGATCTATCTGAGGGTCATTCTCTATCTATCTATCTATCTATCTATCTATCTATCTATCTATCTATCTATCTGAGGGTCAATATCTATCTATCTATCTATCTATCTATCTATCTATCTGAGGGTAATTCTCTATCTATCTATCTGTCTGTCTATCTATCTATCTATCTATCTGAGGGTCAATATCTATCTATCTATCTATCTGAGGGTAATTCTCTATCTATCTGTCTGTCTATCTATCTATCTATCTATCTATCTGAGGGTCATTCTCTATCTATTTATCTATCTATCTATCTATCTATCTATCTATCTATCTATCTATCTATCTGAGGGTCATTCTCTATCTATCGATCTATCTATCTATCTATCTATCTATCTATCTATCTATCTATCTGAGGGTAATTCTTTATCTATCTATCTATCTATCTATCTATCTGAGGGTAATTCTCTATCTATCTATCTATCTATCTATCTATCTATCTATCTATCTGAGGGTCATTCTCTATCTATCTATCTATCTATCTATCTATCTATCTATCTATCTGAGGGTCATTCTCTATCTATCTATCTGTCTATCTATCTATCTATCTATCTATCTATCTATCTGAGGGTCACTCTCTATCTATCTATCTATCTATCTGAGGGTCATTCTCTATCTATCTCTCTATCTCTCTCTCTATCTATCTATCTATCTATCTGAGGGTCATTCTCTGTCTATCTATCTATCTATCTATCTGAGGGTCATTCTCTGTCTATCTATCTATCTATCTATCTATCTATCTGAGGGTCATTCTCTGTCTATCTATCTATCTATCTATCTATCTGAGGGTCATTCTCTATCTATCTATCTATCTATCTATCTATCTATCTATCTATCTATCTATCTATCTATCTATCATATTTGATAGACTGAATGGTCTTATAATCTTTGAACTTTGAGAACTACTAAAATTAATAACTACATCAAACTAAACCTTCAATCTTCAAGCTTTACAACTACTTCAAACTTTATGCTAGGCATTCTCAAGCCAACCTAAAGTTTGTACTCAAACTTTTTAATCTAGTTAGGTTGGCTTGAGAAAGCCAACTTACTGAAATCCTATTTAAACTTATTATTATTATTATTAATATTATTATTATTCTGAGACTAAATTTCTAAATGTAACTCCTCCTAGAGCTTTTAAGCTACATGCACCAAACTCGGCACAGACCTTCAGACGTTTTCACACACACAGACGAAAAAGGGCCTGTCAGCCCTGCGTCTCTCCCTCTCTCTCTCCCTCAGAGGATTTCTTTTATCAAGCAGCCAATAAGTAATGACCTAAAATCTTCATAGCCACAGTATAGTAGCTTCCAGGTTGACTTGATTCACTCAGTATGGAAAGGAGGCTTGATAAGTATCACCCTGGTAACTGCATAGCAACCAGACAGGGTTACCCTAGCAACCAAATAACAAATCACATATTTCTGCACCAGAAAATCATACAGACTTCCTGTTTCACTTATTTCACTCAGGATGGAAAGTAGCCTTGATATGTATCACTCTGGTAACTGCCTAGCAACCAGATGTGATTACCCTAGCAACCAAGTAACAAATCACATATCTCTGCAACAGAAAATCAAAGAGACTTCCGGGTTGACTTATTTCACTCAGGATGGAAAGCAGCCTTGATATGTATCACTCTGGTAACTGCCTAGCAACCAGATGTGATTACCCTAGCAACCAAGTAACAAATCACATATCTCTGCAACAGAAAATCATAGAGACTTCCGGGTTGACTTTATTCACTCAGGATGGAAAGTAGCCTTGATATGTATCACTCTGGTAACTGCCTAGCAACCAGACGGGGTTACCCTAGCAACCAAGTAACAAATCACATATCTCTGCACCAGAAAATCGTAGAGACTACCTGTTTCACTTATTTCACTCAGGATGGAAAGTAGCCTTGATATGTATCACTCTGGTAACTGCATAGCAACCAGACAGGGTTACCTTAGCAACCAAGTAACAAATCACATATCTTTGAACCAGAACATCGTAGAGACTTAGGGGTTGACATATTTCACACAGGAATGCAAGGAGCCTTATGAGTATCACTTTGGTAACTGCCTAGCAACCAGATGTGTTTACCCTAGCAACCAAGTAACAAATCACATATCTCTGCACCAGAAAATCATAGAGACTTCCTGTTTCACTTATTTCACTCAGGATGGAAAGAAGCCTTGATATGTATCCCTCTGGTAACTGCCTAGCAACCAGATGCGGTTACCCTAGCAACCAAGTAACAAATCGCATATCTTTGAACCAGAACATCGTAGAGACTTAGGGGTTAACATATTTCACACAGGATTGCAAGGTGCCTTATGAGTATCACCTTGGTAACTGCCTAGCAACCAGATGGGGTTACCCTAGGAACCAACTAACAAATCACATATCTCTGCACCAGAAAATCGTGGAGACTTCCTGTTTCACTTATTTCACTCAGGATGGAAAGTAGCCTTGATATGTATCACTCTGGTAACTGCCTAGCAACCAGATGTGATTACCCTAGCAACCAAGTAACAAATCACATATCTCTGCAACAGAAAATCAGAGAGACTTCCGGGTTGACTTATTTCACTCAGGATGGAAAGTAGCCTTGATATGTATCACTCTGGTAACTGCCTAGCAACCAGATGTGATTACCCTAGCAACCAAGTAACAAATCACATATCTCTGAAACAGAAAATCATAGAGACTTCCGGGTTGACTTTATTCACTCAGGATGGAAAGTAGCCTTGATATGTATCACTCTGGTAACTGCCTAGCAACCAGACGGGGTTACCCTAGCAACCAAGTAACAAATCACATATCTCTGCACCAGAAAATCGTAGAGACTACCTGTTTCACTTATTTCACTCAGGATGGAAAGTAGCCTTGATATGTATCACTCTGGTAACTGCATAGCAACCAGACAGGGTTACCTTAGCAACCAAGTAACAAATCACATATCTTTGAACCAGAACATCGTAGAGACTTAGGGGTTGACTTATTTCACACAGGATTGCAAGGAGCCTTATGAGTATCACTTTGGTAACTGCCTAGCAACCAGATGTGTTTACCCTAGCAACCAAGTAACAAATCACATATCTCTGCACCAGAAAATCATAGAGACTTCCTGTTTCACTTATTTCACTCAGGATGGAAAGTAGCCTTGATATGTATCACTCTGGTAACTGCCTAGCAACCAGATGTGATTACCCTAGCAACCAAGTAACAAATCACATATCTCTGCAACAGAAAATCAGAGAGACTTCCGGGTTGACTTTATTCACTCAGGATGGAAAGTAGCCTTGATATGTATCACTCTGGTAACTGCCTAGTAACCAGACGGGGTTACCCTAGCAACCTAGCAACCAAGTAACAAATCACATATATCTGCACCAGTATATCGTAGAGACTAACTGTTTCACTTATTTCACTCAGGATGGAAAGTAGCCTTGATATGTCTCATTCTGGTAACTGCATAGCAACCAGACAGGGTTACCTTAGCAACCAAGTAACAAATCACATATCTTTGAACCAGAACATCGTAGAGACTTAGGGGTTGACATATTTCACACAGGATTGCAAGGAGCCTTATGAGTATCACTTTGGTAACTGCCTAGCAACCAGATGTGTTTACCCTAGCAACCAAGTAACAAGTCACATATCTCTGCACCAGGAAATCATAGAGACTTCCTGTTTCACTTATTTCACTCAGGATGGAAAGTAGCCTTGATATGTATCCCTCTAGTAACTGCCTAGCAACCAGATGCGGTTACCCTAGCAACCAAGTAACAAATAACATATCTTTGAACCAGAACATCGTAGAGACTTAGGGGTTGACATATTTCACACAGGATTGCAAGGAGCCTTATGAGTATCACCTTAGTAACTGCCTAGCAACCAGATGGGGTTACCCTAGCAACCAACTAACAAATCACATATCTCTGCACCAGAAAATCGTAGAGAATTCCGGGTTGACATAATTTATTCAGGATGGAAAGGAGGCTTGATAAGTATCACTCTGGTAACTGCCTAGCAATGACAAGGGCTTACCCTAGCAACCAAGTAACAAATCACATAACTCTGCACCAGAAAATCGTAGAGACTTCCTGTTTCACTTATTTTACTCAAGATGGAAAGTAGACTTGATATATATCACTCTGGTAACTGCCTATCAACCAGATATGGTTACCCTAGCAACCAAGTAACAAATCACATATCTATGCAACAGAAAATCATAGAGACTTCCGGGTTGACTTTATTCACTCAGAATGAAAAGGAGGCTTGATAAGGATCACCCTGGAAACTGCCTAGCAACCAGATTGGGTTACCCTAGCAACCAAGTAAAAAATGATATATCTATCTATCTATCTGTCTATCTATCTATCTATCTATCTATCTATCTATCTATCTATCTATCTTTCTGATGGTCAATATCTATCTATCTATCTATCTGAGGGTCAATATCTATCTATCTATCTATCTAACTATTTGCGGGTCAATAACTATCTATCTATTTATCTGTGGGTCATACTCTATCTATCTATATCTCAGGGTCAATGACTATCTGTCTATCTATATATCTGACGGTCAATATCTATCTATCTATCTAAGAGTCAATGACTATCTATCTATCTATCTATCTATCTATCTATCTGAGGGTCAATATCTATCTATCTATCTATCTAACTATCTGCGGGTCAATAACTATCTATCTATCTATCTATCTGTGGTTCATACTCTATCTATCTATATCTCAGGGTCAATGACTATCTATCTATCTATCTATGTATCTGACGTTCAATATCTATCTATCTATCTAAGGGTCAATGACTATCAATCTATCTTTCTATCTTTCTATCTTTCTATCTATCTATCTGAGGGTCAATATTTATCTATCTGAGGATCAATATCTATCTATCTATCTATCGATCTAATGGTCAATATCTATCTATCTATCTATCTATCTATCTGATGGTCAATAACTATCTATCTATCTATCTATCTATCTATCTATCTGATGGTCAATAACTATCTATCTATCTATCTATCTATCTGAGGGTCAATATCTATCTATCTATCTATCTATCTATGGGTCATACTCTATCTATCTATCTATCTATCTATCTATCTATCTGAGGGTCAATATCTATCTATCTATCTATCTATCTATCTATCTATCTATCTATCTATCTATCTATCTATCTATCTAATCTATTTGATAGACTGAATGGTTTTATAATCTCTAAACTTTGAACTTTGAAAACTACTACTTATAATTACATCAAACTAGAAACCGTAAATCTTCAAACTTTTACAACTACTTCAAACTTTATGCTAGGCTTTCTCAAGCCAACCTAAAGTTTGTACTCAAACTTTTTAATCTAGTTAGGTTGGCTTGAGAAAGCCAACTTACTGAAATCCTATTTAAACTTATTATTATTATTATTATTCTTCTGAGACTAAATTTCTAAATCTAACTCCTCCTAGAGCTTTTAAGCTACATGCACCAAACTCGGCACAGACCTTCAGACTAATCCCGAATAGTGTGCTATATCTTTTCTAACTGATCGGACTTACGGTTTTCCTAAAAATGACGATCAAAACTCGGAAAAACTCCCATTGACTTAACATTGCGGAATGTTCAGAAATTTAAATCCCAACTGACGTTTTCACACATACAGACAAAAAAGGGCCTGTCAGCCCTGCGTCTCTCCCTCTCTCTCTCCCTCAGAGGATTTCTTTTATCAAGCAGCCAATAAGTAATGACCTAAAATCTTCATAGCCACAGTATAGTAGCTTCCAGGTTGACTTGATTCACTCAGTATGGAAAGGAGGCTTGATAAGTATCACCCTGGTAACTGCATAGCAACCAGACAGGGTTACCCTAGCAACCAAATAACAAATCACATATCTCTGCACCAGAAAATCATACAGCCTTCCTGTTTCACTTATTTCACTCAGGATGGAAAGTAGCCTTGATATGTATCACTCTGGTAACTGCATAGCAACCAGACAGGGTTACCTTAGCAACCAAGTAACAAATCACATATCTTTGAACCAGAACATGGTAGAGACTTCCGGGTTGACATAATTCACTCAGGATGGAAAGGAGGCTTGATAAGTATCACCCTGGTAACTGCATAGCAACCAGATGGGGTTACCTTAGCAACCAAGTAACAAATAATATATCTCTTCACCAGAAAATCGTAGAGACTTCCTGTTTGACTTATTTCACTCAGGATAGCAAGGATTCTTGAAAAGTATCACTCTGGTAACTGCCTAGCAACGACAAGGGCTTACCCTAGCAACAAAGTAACAAATCACATAACTCTGCACCAGAAATTCATAGAGACTTCCTGTCTCACTTATTTTACTCAAGATGGAAAGTAGCCTTGATATGTATCACTCTGGTAACTGCCTAGCAACCAGATGCGGTTACCCTAGCAACCAAGTAACAAATCACATATCTTTGAACCAGAAAATCGTAGAGACTTAGGGGTTGACATATTTCACACAGGATTGCAAGGAGCCTTATGAGTATCACTTTGGTAACTGCCTAGCAACCAGATGGGGTTACCCTAGCAACCAAGTAACAAATCACATATCTCTGCACCAGAAAATCGTAGAGACTTCCTGTTTGAATTATTTCACTCAGAATGGAAAGTAGCCTTGATATGTATCACTCTGGTAACTGCCTATCAACCAGATATGGTTACCCTAGCAACCAAGTAACAAATCACATATCTATGCAACAGAAAATTGTAGAGACTTCCGGGTTGACTTTATTCACTCAGAATGAATAGGAGGCTTGATAAGGATCACCCTGGAAACTGCCTAGCAACCAGATGGGTTACCCTAGCAACCAAGTAAAAAATAATATATCTGTCTATCTATCTATCTATCTATCTATCTATCTATCTATCTGAGGGTCAATATCTATCTGTCTTTCTGTGGGTCATACTCTATCTATCTATCTATCTATCTATTTATCTGAGGATCAATATCTATCTATCTATCTATCTATCTATCTGATGGTCAATATCTATCTATCTATCTATCTATCTGTGGGTCAATATCTATCTATCTATCTATCTGAGGGTCAATATCTATCTATCTATCTATCTATCTATCTATCTATCTATCTATCTATCTATCTATCTATCTATCTATCTATCTAATCTATTTGATAGACTGAATGGTTTTATAATCTCTAAACTTTGAACTTTGAAAACTACTACTTATAAATACATCAAACTAAAAACCTTAAATCTTCAAACTTTTACAACTACTTCAAACTTTATGTTAGGCTTTCTCAAGCCAACCTAAAGTTTGTACTCAAACTTTTTAATCTAGTTAGGTTGGCTTGAGAAAGCCAACTTACTGAAATCCTATTTAAACTTATTATTATTATTATTATTCTGAGACTAAATTTCTAAATGTAACTCCTCCTAGAGCTTTTAAGCTACATGCACCAAACTCGGCACAGACCTTCAGACTAATCCCGAATAGTGTGCTATATCTTTTCTAACTGATCGGACTTACGGTTTTCCTAAAAATGATGATCAAAACTCGGAAAAACTCCCATTGATTAACATTGCGGAATGTTCAGAAATTTAAATCCCAACTGACGTTTTCACACACACAGACAAAAAAGGGCCTGTCAGCCCTGCGTCTCTCCCTCTCTCTCTCCCTCAGAGGATTTCTTTTATCAAGCAGCCAATAAGTAATGACCTAAAATCTTCATAGCCACAGTATAGTAGCTTCCAGGTTGACTTGATTCACTCAGTATGGAAAGGAGGCTTGATAAGTATCACCCTGGTAACTGCCTAGCAACCAGATGGGGTTACCCTAGCAACCAACTAACAAATCACATATCTCTGCACCAGAAAATCGTAGAGACTTCCTGTTTCACTTATTTCACTCAGGATGGAAAGTAGCCTTGATATGTATCACTCTGGTAACTGCCTAGCAACCAGATGTGATTACCCTAGCAACCAAGTAACAAATCACATATCTCTGCAACAGAAAATCAGAGAGACTTCCGGGTTGACTTATTTCACTCAGGATGGAAAGTAGCCTTGATATGTATCACTCTGGTAACTGCTTAGCAACCAGACGGGGTTACCCTAGCAACCAAGTAACAAATCACATATATCTGCACCAGAAAATCGTAGAGACTTCCTGTTTCACTTATTTCACTCAGGATGGAAAGTAGCCTTGATATGTATCACTCTGGTAACTGCCTAGCAACCAGATGTGATTACCCTAGCAACCAAGTAACAAATCACATATCTCTGCAACAGAAAATCAGAGAGACTTCCGGGTTGACTTATTTCACTCAGGATGGAAAGTAGCCTTGATATGTATCACTCTGGTAACTGCCTAGCAACCAGATGTGATTACCCTAGCAACCAAGTAACAAATCACATATCTCTGCATCAGAAAATCATAGAGACTTCCGGATTGACTTGATTCACTCAGGATGGAAAGTAGCCTTGATATGTATCACTCTGGTAACTGCCTAGCAACCAGACGGGGTTACCCTAGCAACCAAGTAACAAATCACATATATCTGCAACAGAAAATCGTAGAGACTTCCTGTTTCACTTATTTCACTCAGGATGGAAAGTAGCCTTGATATGTATCACTCTGGTAACTGCCTAGCAACCAGATATGATTACCCTAGCAACCAAGTAACAAATCACATATCTCTGCAACAGAAAATCAGAGAGACTTCCGGGTTGACTTATTTCACTCAGGATGGAAAGTAGCCTTGATATGTATCACTCTGGTAACTGCCTAGCAACCAGATGTGATTACCCTAGCAACCAAGTAACAAATCACATATCTCTGCAACAGAAAATCAGAGAGACTTCCGGGTTGACTTATTTCACTCAGGATGGAAAGTAGCCTTGATATGTATCACTCTGGTAACTGCTTAGCAACCAGACGGGGTTACCCTAGCAACCAAGTAACAAATCACATATATCTGCACCAGAAAATCGTAGAGACTTCCTGTTTCACTTATTTCACTCAGATTGGAAAGTAGCCTTGATATGTATCACTCTGGTAACTGCCTAGCAACCAGATGTGATTACCCTAGCAACCAAGTAACAAATCACATATCTCTGCAACAGAAAATCAGAGAGACTTCCGGGTTGACTTATTTCACTCAGGATGGAAAGTAGCCTTGAAATGTATCACTCTGGTAACTGCCTAGCAACCAGATGTGATTACCCTAGCAACCAAGTAACAAATCACATATCTCTGCATCAGAAAATCATAGAGACTTCCGGATTGACTTGATTCACTCAGGATGGAAAGTAGCATTGATATGTATCACTCTGGTAACTCCCTAGCAACCAGACGGGGTTACCCTAGCAACCAAGTAACAAATCACATATATCTGCACCAGAAAATCGTAGAGACTTCCTGTTTCACTTTTTTCACTCAGGATGGAAAGTAGCCTTGATATGTATCACTCTGGTAACTGCCTAGCAACCAGATGTGATTACCCTAGCAACCAAGTAACAAATCACATATCTCTGCAACAGAAAATCAGAGAGACTTCCGGGTTGACTTATTTCACTCAGGATGGAAAGTAGCCTTGATATGTATCACTCTGGTAACTGCCTAGCAACCAGATGTGATTACCCTAGCAACCAAGTAACAAATCACATATCTCTGCACCAGAAAATCGTAGAGACTTCCTGTTTCACTTATTTCACTCAGGATGGAAAGTAGCCTTGATATGTATCACTCTGGTAACTGCCTAGCAACCGTATGTGGTTACCCTAGCAACCAAGTAACAAATCACATATCTCTGCAACAGAAAATCATAGAGACTTCCTGTTTCACTTATTTCACTCAGGATGGAAAGTAGGCTTGATATGCATCACTCTGGTAACTGCATAGCAACCAGATGTGGTTACCCTAGCAACCAAGTAACAAATCACATATCTTTGAACCAGAACATCGTAGAGACTTAGGGGTTGACATATTTCACTCAGGATGGAAAGTAGCCTTGATATGCATCACTCTGGTAACTGCCTAGCAACCAGATGGGTTACCCTAGCAACCAAATAACAAATCATATATTTCTGCACCAGAAAATCGTAGAGACATCTGGGTTGACTTAATTCACTCAGGATGGAAAGGAGGCTTGATAAGTATCACCCTGGTAACTGCATAGCAACCAGACAGGGTTACCCTAGCAACCAAATAACAAATCACATATCTCTGCACCAGAAAATCATACAGACTTGCGGGTTGACTTTATTCACTCAGGATGGAAAGGAGGCTTGACAAGTTATCACCCTGGTTACTGCATAGCAACCAGATATGGTTAACCTAGCAACCAAGTAACAAATCACATATCTTTGAACCAGAACATCGTAGAGACTTAGGGGTTGACATATTTCACTCAGGATTGCAAGGAGCCTTATGAGTATCACTTTGGTAACTGCCTAGCAACCAGATGGGGTTACCCTAGCAACCAAGTTACAAATCACATATCTCTGCACCAGAAAATCGTAGAGACTTCCTGTTTCACTTATTTCACTCAGGATGGAAAGTAGCCTTGATATGCATCACTCTGGTAACTGCCTAGCAACCAGATTGGGTTACCCTAGCAACCAAGTAACAAATCATATATTTCTGCTCCAGAAAACCGTAGAGACATCTGGGTTGACTTAATTCACTCAGGATGGAAAGGAGGCTTGATAAGGATCACCCTGGTAACTGCATAGCAACCAGACAGGGTTACCCTAGCAACCAAATAACAAATCACATATCTCTGCACCATTAAATCATACAGACTTGCGGATTGACTTTATTCACTCAAGATGGAAAGGAGGCTTGATAAGTATCACCCTGGTAACTGCATAGCAACCAGACAGGGTTACCCTAGCAACCAAGTAACAATTCACATATCTTTGAACCAGAACATCGTAGAGACTTAGGGGTTGACATATTTCACTCAGGATTGCAAGGAGCCTTATGAGTAACACTTTGGTAACTGCCTAGCAACCAGATGGGGATAGCCTAGCAACCAAGTAACAAATCACATATCTATTTAACAGAAAATCGTAGAGACTTCCAGGTTGACTTATTTCACTCATGATGGAAAGTAGCCTTGATATGTATTACTCTGGTAACTGCCTAGCAACCAGATAGGGTTACCCTAGCAACCAAGTAACAAATTACATATCTCTGCACCAGAACAACATAAAGACTTCTGGTTTTGTTCATGGGACTCAGGGTTGCAAGGATCTATCTATCTATCTGTATGTCTGTCTGTCTATTTATCAATCTATCTATATCTATCTTTCGAACTATCTATCTATCTGAGGGTTAATATCTATCTATCTATCTATCTATGGGTCAATATCTATCTATCTATCTATCTATCTATCTATCTGAGGGTCTCTATCTATCTATCTGAGGGTCAATATCTATCTATCTATCAATCTATCTATCTATCTGAGGGTCAATATCTATCTATCTATCTATCTATCTATCTATCTATCTATCTATCTATCTATCTATCTATCTATCTGAGGGTCAATAACTATCTATCTATCTATCTATCTATCTATCTGAGGGTCAATATCTATCTATCTAAGGATCAATATCTATCTATCTATCTCTCTATCTATCTATCTATCTATCAATCTATCTATCTATCTGAGGGTCAATAACTATCTATCTATCTATCTATCTATCTATCTATCTATCTATCTGAGGGTCAATATCTATCTATCTATCTATCTGAGGGTCAATAACTATCTATCTATCTATCTATCTATCTATCGGTCAATAACTATCTATCTATCTATCTATCTATCTATCTGATGGTCAATATCTATCTATCTATCTATCTATCATACTCTATCTATCATACTCTATCTATCATACTCTATCTATCTATCTATCTATCTATCTATCTATCTATCTATCTAATCTATTTGATAGACTGAATAGTTTTATAATCTCTAAACTTTGAACATTGAAAACTAATAATAATTACATCAAACTAAAAACCTTAAATCTTCAAACTTTTAAAGCTACTTCAAACTTTATGCTAGGCTTTCTCAAGCCAACCTAAAGTTTGTACTCAAACTTTTTAATCTAGTTAGGTTGGCTTGAGAAAGCCAACTTACTGAAATCCTATTTAAACTTATTAGTGGTGCTTGCCATAGGCAAAGCATCACTATTGTTCTCTTGCATACTTATTATTAGTGGTGCTTGCCAAAGGCAAAGCATCACTATTGTTCTCTTGCATAAATTATTCCACACAAAGTTTGGCGCGCTACTCCTCCCGCAGCTTTTGTCACAGACCCCTGAGTGAGGCATCAAATCGTGCGGCTCATTGAGGAGAGGTGTGCTATATTTTTTCTAAGCGATCGGGTGTACGATGTTCGAACAGCAGACGAAAAAGCGGCCAAAAAAGTCCCATTGACTTTACATTGCGGAATGTTCAGAAATTTAAATCCCAACTGACATTTTCACACACACAGACACAAAAGGGCCTGTCAGCCCTGCGTCTCTCCCTCTCTCTCTCCCTCAGAGGATTTATTTTATCAAGCAGCCAATAAAAATCTTCATAGCCACACCCTAAAACATGCTAAAAATGTGCTAGCATCATGCTAACATATGCTGGCATCGCCTAGCGAAGTGCTAAAACATGCTATAAACGTGTTACCATCATGCTAACACATGTTGGCATTGTCTAGCGAAGTGCTAAAACATGCTATAAACGTGTTACCATCATGCTAACACATGTTGGAATTGTCTAGCGAAGTGCTAAAACATGCTAAAAACGTGCTAACAACATGCTAACACATGCTAGTATTGCCTAGCAAAGTGCTAAAACATGCTAAAAACGTGCTAGCATCATGCTAACACATGTTGGCATCACCTAGCGAAGTGCTAAAACATGCTAACAACATGCTAACACATGCTAGTATTGCCTAGTAAAATGCTAAAACATGCTAAAAACGTGCTAGCATCATGCTAACGCATGGTGGCATCACCTAGCGAAGTGCTAAAACATACTAAAAACATGCTAACATCATGATAACACATGTTGGCATCGCCTAGCAAAGTGCTAAAACATGTTAAAAATGTGCTAACAAAATGCTAACACATGCTAGTATTGCCTAGCAAAATGCTAAAACATGCTAAAAACATGCTAGCATCATTCTAACACATACTGACATTGCCTAGTGAAGTGCTAAAACATGCTAAAAACATTCTAGAAACATGCTAACACATGCTAGCATCACCTAACAAAGTGCTAAACATGCTAAAAACGTGCTAGCATCATGCTAACACATGTTGGCATCACCTAGCGAAGTGCTAAAACATGTTAAAAACATGCTAACAACATGCTAACACATGCTAGTATTGCCTAGTAAAATGCTAAAACATGCTAAAAACGTGCTAGCATCATTCTAACACATACTGGCATTGCCTAGTGAAGTGCTAAAACATGCTAAAAACATTCTAGAAACATGCTAACACATGCTAGCATCACCTAACAAAGTGCTAAACATGCTAAAAACTTGCTAGAATCATGCTAACACATGCTAGCATCCCCTAACGAAGTGCTAAAACATGCTAGTATTATGCCAACAGATGTTAGCATTGCCTATGGAATTGCTAAAACATGCTAACACATGCTAGCATCGCCTAGCGAAGTGCTAAAACATTCTAAAAACGTGCTACCATCATGAAAAACATGTGCTAACAACAGTCTATGGCCTTTATTTTAGTGCTTAGAAACAAGTTAGAAAATGCTATTTGACGAGTTTTGCCACGGCAAGCACCACTCACATTTTCTTCAGGAAATGTACATTCTAGTTATTATTATAATTATTATTATTTTTCCACACAAAGTTTGGCGCGCTACTCCTCCTGCAGCTTTTGTCACAGACCCCTGAGTGAGGCATCAAATCGTGCGGCTCATTGAGGAGAGGTGTGCTATATCTTTTCTAAGCGATCGGGTGTACGATGTTCGAACAGCGGACGAAAAAGCGGCCAAAAAAATCCCATTGACTTTACATTGCGGAATGTTCAGAAATTTAAATCCCAACTGACTTTTTCACACACACAGACAAAAAAGGGCCTGTCAGCCCTGCGTCTCTCTCTCTCTCTCTCTCTCCCTCAGAGGATTTCTTTTATCAAGCAGTCAATAAAAATCTTCATAGCCACACCCTAAAACATGCTAAAAATGTGCTAGCAACATGCTAACACATGTTGGCATCACCTAGCGAAGTGCTAAAACATGCTAAAAACGTGCTAGCAACATGCTAACACATGTTGGCATCACCTAGCGAAGTGCTAAAACATGCTAAAAACGTGCTAAAAACATGCTAACACATGATAGTATTGCCTAGCGAAGTGTTAAAAAATGCTAAAAACGTGCTAGCATCATGCTAACACATGCTGGCATTGCCTAGCAAAGTGTTAAAACATGTTAAAACGTGCTAGCATTATGCTAATGCATGTTAGCATTGCTTAGGGGATTGCTAAAACATGTTAAAAACGTGCTAGCATCATGCTAACACATGTTAGCATCGCCTAGCGAAGTGCTAAAACATGCTAAAAACGTGCTAACAACATGCTAACACATGCTAGTATTGCCTAGCGAAGTGTTAAAACATGATAAAAATGTGCTAGCATCATGCTAACACATGCTGGCATCGCCTAGCGAAGTGCTAAAACATGTTAAAACGTGCTAGCATTATGCTAACGCATGTTAGCATTGCTTAAGGGATTGTTAAAACATGTTAAAAACGTGCTAGCATCATGCTAACACATGTTAGCATCGCCTAGCGAAGTGCTAAAACATGCTAAAAACATGCTAGTATCATGCTAACACAAGCTAGCTTCACCTAGCGAAGTGCTAAAACATGTTAAAATGTGCTAGCATTATGCTAATGCATGTTAGCATTGCTTAGGGGATTGCTAAAACATGTTAAAAACATGCTAGCATCATGCTAACACATGTTAGCATTGCCAAACGAAGTGCTAAAACATGCTAATAATGTGCTAGTATCATGCTAACACATGCTAGCTTCACCTAGCGAAGTGCTAAAACATTCTAAAAACGTGCTACCATCATGAAAAACACGTGTTAGCAACATTCTATGACCTTTATTTTAGTGCTTAGAAACAAGTTAGAAAATGCTATTTGACGAGTTTTGCCACGGCAAGCACCACTCACATTTTCTTCAGGAAATGTACATTCTAGTTAGGTTGGCTTGAGAAAGCCAACTTACTGAAATCCTATTTAAACTTAATATTATTATTATTCTTCTGAGACTAAATTTCTAAATCTAACTCCTCCTAGAGCTTTTAAGCTACATGCACCAAACTCGGCACAGACCTTCAGACTAATCCCAAATAGTGTGCTATATCTTTTCTAACTGATTGGACTTACGGTTTTCCTAAAAATGACGATCAAAACTCGGAAAAACTCCCATTGACTTAACATTGCGGAATGTTCAGAAATTTAAATCCCAACTGACGTTTTCACACACACAGACAAAAAAGGGCCTGTCAGCCCTGCGTCTCTCCCTCTCTCTCTCCCTCAGAGGATTTATTTTATCAAGCAGCCAATAAGTAATGACCTAAAATCTTCATAGCCACAGTATAGTAGCTTCCAGGTTGACTTTGTTCACTCAGTATGGAAAGGAGGCTTGATAAGTATCACCCTGGTAACTGCATAGCAACCAGACAGGGTTACCCTAGCAACCAAATAACAAATCACATATTTCTGCACCAGACAATCATACAGACTTCCTGTTTCACTTATTTCACTCAGGATGGAAAGTAGCCTTGATATGTATCACTCTGGTAACTGCCTAGCAACCAGATGGGGTTACCCTAGCAACCAAGTAACAAATCACATATCTCTGCACCAGAAAATCATACTGACGTCCTGTTTCACTTATTTCACTCAGGATGGAAAGTAGCCTTGATATGTATCACTCTGGTAACTGCCTAGCAACCAGATGTGATTACCCTAGCAACCAAGTAACAAATCACATATCTCTGCAACAGAAAATCATAGAGACTTCCGGGTTGACTTTATTCACTCAGGATGGAAAGTAGCCTTGATTTGTATCACTCTGGTAACTGCCTAGCAACCAGATATGGTTACCCTAGCAACCAAGTAACAAATCATATATATTTGAACCAGAACATCGTAGAGACTTCCTGTTTCACATATTTCACTCAGGATTGCAAGGAGCCTTATGAGTATCACTTTGGTAACTAACTAGCAACCAGACGGGGTTACCCTAGCAACCAAGTAACAAATCACATATCTTTGAACCAGAACATCATAGAGACTTAGGGGTTGACATATTTCACACAGGATTGCAAGGAGCCTTATGAGTATCACTTTGGTAACTGCCTAGCAACCAGATGTGTTTACCCTAGCAACCAAGTAACAAATCACATATCTCTGCACCAGAAAATCGTAGAGACTTCCTGTTTCACTTATTTCACTCAGGATGGAAAGTAGCCTTGATATGTATCACTCTGGTAACTGCCTAGCAACCAGATGCGGTTACCCTAGCAACCAAGTAACAAATCACATATCTCTGCAACAGAAAATCGTAGAGACTTCCGGGTTGACATAATTCACTCAGGATGGAAAGGAGGCTTGATAAGTATCACCCTGGTAACTGCATAGCAACCAGATGGGGTTACCCTAGCAACCAAGTAACAAATAACATATCTTTGAACCAGAAAATCATAAAGACTTAGGGGTTGACATATTTCACACAGGATTGCAAGGAGCCTTATGAGTAACACGTTGGTAACTGCATAGCAACCAGATGTGGTTACCCTAGCAACCAAGTAACAAATCACATATCTTTGAACCAGAAAATCATAAAGACTTAGGGGTTGACATATTTCACACAGGATTGCAAGGAGCCTTATGAGTAACACGTTGGTAACTGCCTAGCAACCAGATGGGGTTACCCTAGCAACCAAGTAACAAATCACATATCTCTGCACCAGAAAATCGTATACACTTCCTGTTTGAATTATTTCACTCAGAATGGAAAGTAGCCTTGATATGTATCACTCTGGTAACTGCCTATCAACCAGATATGGTTACCCTAGCAACCAAGTAACAAATCACATATCTATGCAAAAGAAAATCGTAGAGACTTCCAGGTTGACTTTATTCACTCAGAATGAAAAGGAGGCTTGATAAGGATCACCCTGGAAACTGCCTAGCAACCAGATTGGGTTACCCTAGCAACCAAGTAAAAAATAATATATCTATCTATCTGTCTATCTATCTATCTTTCTGAGGGTCAATATCTATCTGTCTATCTATCTATCTATCTATCTGAGGGTCAATATCTATCTATCTATCTGTGGGTCATACTCTATCTATCTATCTATCTATCTATCTGTGGGTCATACTCTATCTATTTATCTATCTATCTATCTATCTAAGGGTCAATGACTATCTATCTATCTATCTATCTATCTATCTGTCTATCTATCTATCTATCTATCTATCTATCTATCTATCTATCTGTGGGTCATACTCTATCTATCTATCTATCTATCTATCTATCTTTCTGAGGGTCAATATCTATCTATCTATCTATCTATCTATCTATCTATCTATCTGAGGGTCAATAACTATCTATCTATCTATCTGTGGGTCATACTCTATCTATCTATCTATCTATCTATCTATCTATCTATCTATCTAAGGGTCAATGACTATCTATCTATCTATCTATCTATCTATCTATCTATCTATCTGAGGATCAATATATATCTATCTATCTATCTATCTATCTATCTATCTATCTATCTGAGGGTCAATATCTATCTATCTATCTATCTATCTGTGGGTCATACTCTATCTATCTATCTGTCTATCTATCTATCTGAGGGTCAATATCTATCTATCTATCTATCTATCTATCTATCTATCTATCTGAGGGTAAATATCTATCTATGTATCTATCTATCTATCTATCTGATGGTCAATATCTATCTATCTATCTATCTATCTATCTATCTATCTATCTATCTATCTATCTGTGGGTCATACTCTATCTGTCTATCTGTCTATCTATCTATCTGATGGTCAATATCTATCTATCTATCTATCTATCTATCTATCTATCTATTTGATAGACTGAATGGTTTTATAATCTCTAAACTTTGAACTTTGAAAACTACTACTTATAATTACATCAAACTAAAAACCTTAAATCTTCAAACTTTTACAACTACTTCAAACTTTATGCTAGGCTTTCTCAAGCCAACCTAAAGTTTGTACTCAAACTTTTTAATCTAGTTAGGTTGGCTTGAGAAAGCCAACTTACTGAAATCCTATTTAAACTTATTATTATTATTATTATTATTCTGAGACTAAATTTCTAAATGTAACTCCTCCTAGAGCTTTTAAGCTACATGCACCAAACTCGGCACAGACCTTCAGACTAATCCCGAATAGTGTGCTATATCTTTTCTAACTGATCGGACTTACGGTTTTCCTAAAAATGACGATCAAAACTCGGAAAAACTCCCATTGATTAACATTGCGGAATGTTCAGAAATTTAAATCCCAACTGACGTTTTCACACACACAGGCAAAAAAGGGCCTGTCAGCCCTGCGTCTCTCCCTCTCTCTCTCCCTCAGAGGATTTCTTTTATCAAGCAGCCAATAAGTAATGACCTAAAATCTTCATAGCCACAGTATAGTAGCTTCCAGGTTGACTTGATTCACTCAGTATGGAAAGGAGGCTTGATAAGTATCACCCTGGTAACTGCCTAGCAACCAGATGGGGTTACCCTAGCAACCAACTAACAAATTACATATCTCTGCACCAGAAAATCGTAGAGACTTCCTGTTTCACTTATTTCACTCAGGATGGAAAGTAGCCTTGATATGTATCACTCTGGTAACTGCCTAGCAACCAGATGTGATTACCCTAGCAACCAAGTAACAAATCACATATCTCTGCAACAGAAAATCAGAGAGACTTCCGGGTTGACTTATTTCACTCAGGATGGAAAGTAGCCTTGATATGTATCACTCTGGTAACTGCCTAGCAACCAGACGGTGTTACCCTAGCAACCAAGTAACAAATCACATATATCTGCACCAGAAAATCGTAGAGACTTCCTGTTTCACTTATTTCACTCAGGATGGAAAGTAGCCTTGATATGTATCACTCTGGTAACTGCCTAGCAACCAGATGTGATTACCCTAGCAACCAAGTAACAAATCACATATCTCTGCAACAGAAAATCAGAGAGACTTCCGGGTTGACTTATTTCACTCAGGATGGAAAGTAGCCTTGATATGTATCACTCTGGTAACTGCCTAGCAACCAGATGTGATTACCCTAGCAACCAAGTAACAAATCACATATCTCTGCATCAGAAAATCATAGAGACTTCCGGATTGACTTGATTCACTCAGGATGGAAAGTAGCCTTGATATGTATCACTCTGGTAACTGCCTAGCAACCAAATGGGGTTACCCTAGCAACCAAGTAACAAATCACATATATCTGCACCAGAAAATCGTAGAGACTTCCTGTTTCACTTATTTCACTCAGGATGGAAAGTAGCCTTGATATGTATCACTCTGGTAACTGCCTAGCAACCAGATGTGATTACCCTAGCAACCAAGTAACAAATCACAAATCTCTGCAACAGAAAATCAGAGAGACTTCCGGGTTGACTTATTTCACTCAGGATGGAAAGTAGCCTTGATATGTATCACTCTGATAACTGCCTAGCAACCAGATGTGATTACCCTAGCAACCAAGTAACAAATCACATATCTCTGCACCAGAAAATCGTAGAGACTTCCTGTTTCACTTATTTCACTCAGGATGGAAAGTAGCCTTGATATGTATCACTCTGGTAACTGCCTAGCAACCGTATGTGGTTACCCTAGCAACCAAGTAACAAATCACATATCTCTGCAACAGAAAATCATAGAGACTTCCTGTTTCACTTATTTCACTCAGGATGGAAAGTAGGCTTGATATGTATCACTCTGGTAACTGCATAGCAACCAGATGTGGTTACCCTAGCAACCAAGTAACAAATCACATATCTTTGAACCAGAACATCGTAGAGACTTAGGGGTTGACATATTTCACACAGGATGGAAAGTAGCCTTGATATGCATCACTCTGGTAACTGCCTAGCAACCAGATGGGTTACCCTAGCAACCAAATAACAAATCATATATTTCTGCACCAGAAAATCGTACAGACATCTGGGTTGACTTAATTCACTCAGGATGGAAAGGAGGCTTGATAAGTATCACCCTGGTAACTGCATAGCAACCAGACAGGGTTACCCTAGCAACCAAATAACAAATCACATATCTCTGCACCAGAAAATCATACAGACTTGCGGGTTGACTTTATTCACTCAGGATGGAAAGGAGGCTTGACAAGTTATCACCCTGGTAACTGCATAGCAACCAGACAGGGTTACCCTAGCAACCAAGTAATAAATCACATATCTTTGAACCAAAACTTCGTAGAGACTTATTGGTTGACATATTTCACACAGGATTGCAAGGAGCCTTATGAGTAACACTTTGGTAACTGCCTAGCAACCAGATGGGGATAGCCTAGCAACCAAGTTACAAATCACATATCTATTTAACAGAAAATCGTAGAGACTTCCGGGTTGACTTATTTCACTCATGATGGAAAGTAGCCTTGATATGTATTACTCTGGTAACTGCCTAGCAACCAGATGGGGTTACCATAGCAACCAAGTAACAAATTACATATCTCTGCACCAGAACAACATAAAGACTTCTGGTTTTGTTCATGGGACTCAGGGTAGCAAGGATCTATCTATCTATCTGTCTGTCTGTCTGTCTATTTATCAGTCTATCTATATCTATCTTTCGAACTGTCTATCTATCTGAGGGTTAATATCTATCTATCTATCTATCTATCTATCTATCTGAGGGTCAATATCTATCTATCTATCTATCTATCTATCTATCTGAGGGTCAATATCTATCTATCTATCTATCTATCTATCTATCTATCTATCTGAGGGTCAATATCTATCTATCTATCTATCTATCTGAGGGTCAATATCTATCTATCTATCTATCTATCTATCTGAGGGTCAATATCTATCTATCTATCTATCTATCTATCTATCTATCTATCTGAGGGTCAATAACTATCTATCTATCTATCTGTGGGTCATACTCTATCTATCTATATCTCAGGGTCTATGACTATCTATGTACCTATATAGATCTGACGGTCAATATCTATCTATCTATCTAAGGGTCAATGACTATCTATCTATCTATCTGAGGGTCAATATCTATCTATCTATCTGAGGATCAATATCTATCTATCTATCTATCTATCTATCTATCTATCTATCTATCTGTCTATCTGATGGTCAATAACTCTATCTATCTATCTGATGGTCAATATCTATCTATCTATCTATCTATCTATCTATCTATCTATCTATCTGTGGGTCATACTCTATCTATCTATCTATCTATCTATCTATCTATCTATCTATCTGTGGGTCATACTCTATCTATCTATCTATCGATCTATCTATCTGATGGTCAATATCTATCTATCTATCTATCTGTGGGTCATACTCTATCTATCTATCTATCTATCTATCTATCTGAGGGTCAATATCTATCTATCTATCTATCTATATATCTATCTATCTATCTATCTATCTGTGGGTCATACTCTATCTATCTATCTATCTATCTATCTATCTATCTATCGATCTATCTATCTGATGGTCAATATCTATCTATCTATCTATCTATCTATCTATCTATCTATCTATCTATCTGTGGGTCATACTCTACCTATCTATCTATCTATCTATCTATCTATCTATCTATCTATCTATCTATATATCTATCTATCTAATCTATTTGATAGACTGAATGGTTTTATAATCTCTAAACTTTGAACTTTGAAAACTACTACTTATAATTACATCAAACTAGAAACCGTAAATCTTCAAACTTTTACAACTACTTCAAACTTTATGCTAGGCTTTCTCAAGCCAACCTAAAGTTTGTACTCAAACTTTTTAATCTAGTTAGGTTGGCTTGAGAAAGCCAACTTACTGAAATCCTATTTAAACTTATTATTATTATTATTATTATTCTGAGACTAAATTTCTAAATGTAACTCCTCCTAGAGCTTTTAAGCTACATGCACCAAACTCGGCACAGACCTTCAGACTAATCCCGAATAGTGTGCTATATCTTTTCTAACTGATCGGACTTACGGTTTTCCTAAAAATGATGATCAAAACTCGGAAAAACTCCCATTGATTAACATTGCGGAATGTTCAGAAATTTAAATCCCAACTGACGTTTTCACACACACAGACAAAAAAGGGCCTGTCAGCCCTGCGTCTCTCCCTCTCTCTCTCCCTCAGAGGATTTCTTTTATCAAGCAGCCAATAAGTAATGACCTAAAATCTTCATAGCCACAGTATAGTAGCTTCCAGGTTGACTTGATTCACTCAGTATGGAAAGGAGGCTTGATAAGTATCACCCTGGTAACTGCCTAGCAACCAGATGGGGTTACCCTAGCAACCAACTAACAAATCACATATCTCTGCACCAGAAAATCTTAGAGACTTCCTGTTTCACTTATTTCACTCAGGATGGAAAGTAGCCTTGATATGTATCACTCTGGTAACTGCCTAGCAACCAGATGTGATTACCCTAGCAACCAAGTAACAAATCACATATCTCTGCAACAGAAAATCAGAGAGACTTCCGGGTTGACTTATTTCACTCAGGATGGAAAGTAGCCTTGATATGTATCACTCTGGTAACTGCTTAGCAACCAGACGGGGTTACCCTAGCAACCAAGTAACAAATCACATATATCTGCACCAGAAAATCGTAGAGACTTCCTGTTTCACTTATTTCACTCAGGATGGAAAGTAGCCTTGATATGTATCACTCTGGTAACTGCCTAGCAACCAGATGTGATTACCCTAGCAACCAAGTAACAAATCACATATCTCTGCAACAGAAAATCAGAGAGACTTCAGGGTTGACATATTTCACACAGGATGGAAAGTAGCCTTGATATGCATCACCCTGATAACTGCATAGCAACCAGACAGGGTTACCCTAGCAACCAAGTAACAAATCACATATCTCTGCAACAGAAAATCAGAGAGACTTCCGGGTTGACTTATTTCACTCAGGATGGAAAGTAGCCTTGATATGTATCACTCTGGTAACTGCCTAGCAACCGTATGTGGTTACCCTAGCAACCAAGTAACAAATCACATATCTCTGCAACAGAAAATCATAGAGACTTCCTGTTTCACTTATTTCACTCAGGATGGAAAGTAGGCTTGATATGCATCACTCTGGTAACTGCATAGCAACCAGATGTGGTTACCCTAGCAACCAAGTAACAAATCACATATCTTTGAACCAGAACATCGTAGAGACTTAGGGGTTGACATATTTCACTCAGGATGGAAAGTAGCCTTGATATGCATCACTCTGGTAACTGCCTAGCAACCAGATGGGTTACCCTAGCAACCAAATAACAAATCAAATATTTCTGCACCAGAAAATCGT